>NCQV01089975.1:15282-30198 GCA_002740545.1 Lophocereus schottii | reverse complement strand
TTACTGTTGTTTGGATCTTTCATGAAGATCGTGGTTGCCTATAAGCTTTCTTGTAATGGCCTCGCTGAGCAAAAGGGAACAAAATTCGACGATAGTTCCAGTCAGGAGATCTTCAATGTCCCCATACGACCATCAATGCTTTGGAAATGGTAACGCTGTTTTATTTTGAAAATAACTTAGCTGTAGGATGTTACTCTTCTAACATCCTCTTTTGTAGGTTAATTTTCACCCAAGGGAGAATATTATTAGGACTCCTAAAGTTGAAGTCGCTCAATTCTATGTTCAGTGATGGACCTTAGTTGCTAATCAGTGTCATTTGTTTTATTTCTTTGGATCGACCCGATTTATGTTTTATGTGAGAACTCTTACCCTAGATGACATGGAGGAGATGAAGTTGGGCATTCTTTCTGAAGAGTGTGCAGATGACCATGGTGATTATGCAACCCATTTTCAAGCGTTTATGATCCATTTGATATATTTTCTTCTATTCATTCTTCTCTTTTATTCCATTTATGATGCTAATGCTCGCAATTCATGTATTGTAGGCAACGGATGTCACGACTCATTTACCGAGCCTTAAGATTCATATATCTGGGGAAGGGGAGAAAGCCTAGGGCAGAAGACCCATTGGTTCCCAAATTAGACTATCTAGAACTCTCGTGCTTTCTTACTTTTGTTGGGGTAAGTGTGTTGCTTACCTTGTTTGCCAAGAGTTGAACTATAGCCTTTTAACTGTTCTCATCTTTTTTACTATAATCGCTGTTTTCACTCTATAATGAGGGCATTTATATAGCACAGGCATTAAATACTTCTGGCCTTCACAATGGGTTTCCCTTCTCCTTTATGTAGTGGTTTAGGGAAGCCATAAAAAGGGAAATTGTCTCCTTCGTGTAAAACTTATCCATTAAGAGTGTCCAGATAGGGCTTAACAGTCTAATGCTTTGGGTACCCTTTCCCAGCAGCAACCTTCATGCCTAGGCTTCTTACCTAGCTTTGGTCACTTCTTCTAGAGTGGGCTTATACGCCGACTCAAATTTATAATCCTTATTTTGAGTCAAAGGGAAGGCAGTCAAACACTATGCTCTTCGTTCTATAGCTGTTCCTAGGAAGTATCCCCAGTTCTTAAGGGTAGCATTCACATTTAGATTCGAATAAGGATCAAAGCCGAAATGAACTTTGTTTTTTTTTAAAGACTGCCACCATTTCAAAATTGTGGAGTTCTTGATCATTACAATTGTGTTCTATTTCCAATAGTAGCCCCTTGTTAGTGATTGTAGCACATAGGTTATCCCTTTCAATGGTCACCTTCTGCCTTTTCTCAACATCTTCACCTTCTACCGCAAAGTGGGAGGAACTTCCTGGTGGTCATAAAGCAATGACCTTCCCAGAAGCAGATTGAAGGCAGTAGGTATGTCCAAGACATGGAATTCTATATTTCTTTTGACAAGGCCCACATTACTGAGGAGAAGAGTAGTGCCCAATACTATCCTCTTTGAATTATCATATGCTCTAAGATGAGTGGATGGTGTTGAGAATTGGTCCTCTTGATTCTTTGCCTCTTAGTTGTTGTCTAAGGGTAGACATTTAATGTTGATCCATTATTGACTAGGGTAAGAGGTGTGTACTATTGAAAGAATATCATTGTGATGTAAAAGGCATTGTTGTACCCCGAACTTCCTAGTAGGAGATCATTACTACTGTAGGTTATGGTGTCTTTTCCAGACGTAATCAAGGCCATCATTTTCTTTGGTGTAGATAAAGGAGACATGTTAATTTTATTTAGCTTGTTCAATCTAAAATTTTGTCATTTTGTACCCTTTTATTATCTAATATTTAGTTAAAAGAAATTAGTAAATTAGAATTTCACTATGTTTTTTTTTAATTTTAGATGAATTATAGAAATTGGAATAAAATGAATGGATTACATGGCAAAAGAGTTGGAAGAAAAGAGTTAGACCAAGTAAAACCAAGAGGAGAAGAAAAGGCTAAAAAGTCTGGCCTGTTCAATATTAACCCCTTAACTCGGCTCTCTTTCTCTTCTAATTTCGAGCTTGTCCTCTTACACCATGGCCCAGTCACGAGGCTAGAAGCACCCCAGCCGTGATGCATCCAACTTCCATTATCTCAATCGTAGGCCTGTTTCTCTCTGCGCGGCCTAGCCTTCTTCTCCCCAAATGCAACCTAAGACGCGTGCCTACTAGTCCCTCTTCCAGCACCAGCCGAATGCCAAGCTTTTCTTTTAGTTTCCCCTCTGAGCCCATTTCCCATACCTAGACACACCCACCCTCTTTCACTTAATAACCCATGTGCATTGCACATGATTTGCACCAGCCCTTTCCCCCTTCTTTGTCCTTGTAGTTCCCAAAAGCCCTGAGAGCTTGACTTCCTCTTGTTCTTCGACCACTCATCTGCCATAGCCATAGCAGCTGCTTCTCTCTGCTCCTTCATCATCACCATTAATTCATTAAACTCATCCACTACTCTCCATCATCATCGTCAATTTGCTAGTTTTAAGATTTTATTTCCAGAATTAATTTAAGAATTAAGGGCTTTGAAGGGGTTGGGCGCGGCTATAATTCGAGGGTAGTACGTAGTAGTGGAGGGGGTATTACTTTTGCACTTGTTGTCTTATTTTATTCGGATTTCACTTGCGTTTGATTTGTCTTAGACTCTTAGTTTTATTAGGTTGTGAATTGAGTCGTAGCTGAGTTGATTGAGTCATTTCCGTTTCTACTTGTATTTTGTTTCGCTTTTTAGTGTCTGTTTATCTAGTTTTAGTTGTTCTAGTTTACTTTAGATTTCTTTTGTTTTTGATTTTCAATTAGAGTCTGTATTTTGATTTTTATTTTGGCCAAACTATGTTGGTGTTTAGTGATTATTTTCTATTGGAGAAAAATTTAGAACTAACAGTTTAGGGGCTATTAACAGTGAGGAACAGAATTGGAATTGGAAAAAAAAATCATTTACGTAAGTTTTACTGGGTTTTTAATTCAGTTTTGAGTTTTTGGGGTTGTCTACTACTTATTTTGGTGTTATGATATTTTTAGTGGATTCTTCGATATTTTTAGAGTCTAGGAGAATTTTTGTAGAATTTTTAGGCGTCTCTGAAATTTTCAACAATTTCCAAAAATAATTTTCTAGTTTGATTTTTTTACACTGTTGTGGGACAATAAAAGTTTTTTCAAAAAAATTCAAGTTCCTTGTTATTGTGCTAAATTTCCTACTTGTAATGTTCTAATTTTGGTGTTTGATTTTCTATTTTGAACCCTGTTTTTAACTTTTGCTTGTTTAGTTTTAGTTTATTTTCTATTTTGCTTTAGTTTATTTTGCGTTTTTTGTTTTTATTTTGTTTTTCGGTTTGATTAAATTTATTTTTTTGTATTGTGTACAAAAAAATACAAAATAAATCAAAATTCAAAAAAATAAAAAAATAAAAATCTGAGAAAGAAATTAGAAAAGAAAAAAGAACCCAAAAAAAAAAACATTTGCACGGTTGTGGCACTTGCTTGACTGGTGGGGTTAGAGATCTTTAAAGAAAAAGACTTATTAGGAGGGAACTCGACCCTAACTTGGTGCTCGACCTTGAACCCAAGCCTGAACTTGAACTGCAAGAAATGGCACAAAAGATATACTTGAGCAATATTTTCTATCGCCCTATGAAAACCTTACCATCACATTTTAATGGAACAAGAGGATGCATATATCCTTTTGAGGGAATTTGAAGAAGTGTGTTTCATGATGCATTTCCTAATATAGCTTTTGATGTTGTCCACATGAAATTAATTCCTTTTGCTCTAAAGATTCTACTAAAAGATGTATGTGTGGCTTGGCTGCTAACTCTATTTCTTCTTAAATTAGCTTTGTTAAGTTGTTCTTAAGAAAATATTTTCCTAATGTCAAGACTATTATGCTAAGAAATGAAATTAATCAATTTGTTTAATTAGAAAGGGAATCCTTTTTGAAATACTTGGATTAGTTTAAAAATTTGTTGGCTCAATGTCCCCACCATGGTTTAAACCAAGTATATTTGTGGTAAATTGTTTATGAAGAACTTGACCAACAAACTAGAACCATGTTAGAGTCCATGTATCAGGGTGGCTTTCTTTCTAAGAGGGCCGCTACTGCTTGGGATTTCTAGAGGACTTAGTTGAACAGGCCAAGTGGGAAACCACTACAAATGACAGTCTAAGATCTAGGTTTGATAGAGGTGGGATGCATTCTATTCTTGGAGTGAGTCACTTAGAGTCTAAGATTTGTGTTTTAGAGAACATGTTAAAAGGGTTATCTGTTTAAACTTCCCATATTTCTCAAACTACCATGGTGTCCTATTCTCCCTATTAGGCCTTGAATCATTCATTGAGTGCGTGCACTTATATTGTTTGCAAGTTATCAACTAGACAGGAGCAAATGAGTACAGCCTACTAGAGACCTAAGAATGCCTTATTTCCTCCCTACTACAACTCAAGGTAGAGAAATCACGCTAACCTGTCTTGGAGTAGTGTACCAAATACTATGGTTACTAATTCTCCACCTGGAGTGTTTCTTGAAGACAACTCCTAGTACATCTCCTATGCTTCTAATTCTTTTTAGATATCGACTTTTTAAGGCGCACCCAATGCACCTAGACCTCCACCTTATGTTCTCTGGTTCAACCTCCTCTTAGCTATATTGCTATTGATAAGATTAAGATGAATTAATAATAATGTGGAGAGGATGATCAATGCTAATATGAAAAAAAAGATAAGAATGATGATTGAACAGTTTTCCCAATTAGCATCTCTTCTATGGCGCCACGTACTTTTCTTAGTTAGCTAGAGGTGAACCCTAAGGGTCATTCCTCATCTTCTTTTAGAGTCAACCCTAGTAAGTCTATGAGTAAAGTGAATGCAGTCATATCTCCTAGATTAGGTCGAGTGATTGATAATCAAGTGGAAATCCTAATCAACCCTAGAAGTACTATAATAGTTTCTTTCATAATTCTTCTTCCTCTTCTTCTTCTCCAGAAAGTAATTCATCTAGTAAGTCAAGGAATGCTACTGATGGTGTCCATAGTGATTCTTCTGATCTTTTGACTCATATTTTAATAAAGAGGAGCCTAAGGAGGAAGATTCTGATGATTCAGTGGATCCTCCATCTCTGAAAGATTCTTCTTTGCCTCTTTCTCCTAAGAGAGTTCATAAGCCTTTACCTTCTTTCACCCATAGGTTGAAAAAGAAAGATCAAGCCCATGTTGATAGGATGAGAGAGACCTTCTCTCAAGTTAAAATTAACATTTCTTTGCTTGATGCTATTCAGCAGATGCCTGTGTATGTTATGTTTTTAAAGCATCTGTGTACCACTAAAAGAGCCACTAGTGTCCCTAAGAAGGATTTTTTTGCCCCTAAGAAGACTTTCGAGCTAGTTCTATTGTTTTCACTTGATCCCAGTAAAGTAGAAGGACCCGATTGCCCTATTATTTCTATAATTATAGGGGAGCAGCTCATCCATAGAGCTTTGGTTAATTTATAGGCCAGTGTCAAGTTGATACCCTTTATTGAGTGTAAGAGGCTAGGGTTAGGGGAGCTAAAACCTAACAAGATGGTCATCTAGCTAGTTGATAGATCCACAAGATTGCCTAGTATTGTAGTTATGGATTTGTTGATTAGAGTGTGTGAGTTTATCTACCTTGTGGATTTTGTCATGATTGAAACTAAGAAGATGGCTAGCCCTGCTAGTCAAGTCCCTGTGATTTTAGATCGTCATTTTTTGACCATTGCCAATGCCCTTATTAATTGTAGAAATGATATGATGAGATAATCTTTTGGTAATATGACCTTGGAATTGAATATATTTAATTTGCAAAGACATCTATTTGGTGTCGATGATATGGAGTTTTCTACTCTTAATTAGGTAGAAGATTATGTGTTTTATGATGATCTTAATGACATGTTTGTTGTTAAGTATGAGTCTTTTTTTATTGATAATGAGCCCTAATATGATGTGTTTGAACTTGATGATTTATGGTCATTATGCTGATTATATTCTTGCTTCTACTTTTGAGTCTGCTTTTGGGCATGTTTCCCCTCTTACTACTTTTGAATTGAAACCTCTTTTTGACTCTCTTAAGTACTAATTTCTAGGATCCAATGAATCCTTACCTATGACAATCACTTCTGATTTAGACCGGGATCAAGAGGAAAAATTGAGTGCCTTACTAAGAGAGAACAAGCGACAGGTTGGAATTTACGGGATATTAACAGTATTAGTTCCTCGATTGTGCAACATAGAATGCATTAGGGGATAACGTTATGCCATGTCCAGACCATCAAAGGTGGTTGAACTAATCTTATAAGAAGTAATTATAGAGGAGGTGCTTAAGTGGTTAGACCATGGGATTACCTATCCCATTTTTTATAGTGAGTGTATTAGCCTTGTTCAAGTTGTTCCTAAGAAGACTGTGTGATTAGTAATGATAAGAACGAGTTACTTCCCACTCGAGTCTAATCTGGGTGCCGTGTTTGTATTAACTATAGAAAATTGAAAACCATCACTAGGAAAGACCATTTTCCCCTTCCATTTCTTGACCAGATGTTAGAGAGGTTGGCTAGACATTCTATCCATTGCTTTTTAGATGATATTCTAACTATACCCAGATCTTTATAGCTCTTGAGGATCAGAAGAAGACCACTTCCATCTATACCTTGGGAACATATGCTTTTAGAAGAATTCCTTTTGGGCTCTGTAATGCACCTACTACCTTTCAGAGGTGCATGGTTTCTATTTTCTCAGGTTTAGTTGAGCAGTGTAAGGAAATTTTCATGGATGTTATCTTTCTGTTTGGGTCTTCCTTGGATAATTGTTTGTTTAATATTTCCAAATACGGTATTAAAGTAGATAAGGCTAAGACTATTTAATTATTAATCTTCCCCCTCCCACTTGTGTGGAAGAGGTAAGATCTTTTGTTGGACATGCTGGCTTCTATCGTCATTTCGTTATGAACTTTAATAAGATAGCTAAGCCTTTGACCAACCTTTTAGTTAAGGATGTGCCATTTCTCTTCTCTGCTAGTGTTATGTAGGATTTACTAAGTTGAAAGAAACCTTGACCTCTGCTCCTATTCTTTATCTTCTCGTTTGAGGAGAGCCTTTTAATTTAATGTGTGACGCATCTTACTATACTTTTGGGGTTTTTTTATTGTGAGTTGATAAAAATCCCTATATCATTTATTATGCTAGTCACACTTTGAATGATGCCCAACTGAATTATACTATCACTGAAATGAATTTATGATGGTGATTTTATGATTTCAAAAGCTTAGGCCTTGCTTATTGGGTCTCATATGATTGTGTATACTGACCACTCTGCTCTTAAGTGCCTTATTTTTAAGAAGGATGCTAAGCCTAGACTTGTAAGGTGAATCTTCCATTTGCAAGAATTTGATTGTGAAATTAGGGGTAAGAAAGGTTTAGAGAACCTTGCTGCTGACCGCTTGTCTAAGATTCTCTATGGTAAAGAGCATGAGTAGCCTACCTTATTTAGTGATGCTTTTGAGAACTGTAAGAGTTGCCCTATGTGTCTGTAGTCGGATAGGATAAGCAGGAGAGATATGATGCAACTTAATCCTATCATTATGATGGAGATTTTCGATGCTCGGAGCGCAGATTTCGTGGGACCATTTTTATCATCTTTTAGGAATGAGCACATTTTATTAACTGTGGATTATGTTTCTAAGTAGCTAGAGGTCATCCCTACTAGGACCAATGATTTTAAACTTGTTATGAAAATCCTTAGGGAGAAATTTTTGCAAGATTTAGCATGCTCCGGGCTATTATTAGTGATCAGGGTACCCACTTTACAGATAGACCTTTTGATGCCTTGTTAAGGAGGTACTCTATAGTTCATAGACTTGCTTACTCTCATCATCCGCAGACCATTGGCCAAGGTGAAGTGTCTAATAGGTAGATTAACCAAATTCTTGAAGATACAATGAGTGGGAGTAGAAAAGATTAGGTCGACAAGCTTATAGATGCGTTTAGCCATATAGGACGGCTTTCAAGACTCCCTTAGGTATATGATCTTATAGGGTTGTTTATGGTACGCCCTATTGTAACTGCTTAATTTATATATAATTTTAGGGCTATTTTGCTTCATTTTTAGGAGAATTATGTGCTTAATGTTATTATTTATACTCGTATTCTCGATTTATGTTTTGTAGTTATTTGATGTGTTTTGAAGGATTTTAAGCCTTTTTACCTAGAATTTGGCCCTTAGATGTATTTTGACAACCCACAGACACCGCTCGTGGAGGAGGAATAGAGCAGAAAATCGATTCCAGCACAGGCCACGGTCGAACCGTGGTGCCTACCATGGATAGTGGTGAGAGGTGAAACTGTTGCCTCTTCATTTTCCTTTGGTTGTGTGGCTGAAATCATCCTAGTTTTCTTGTAAAAGGCCACATTCATGTAGCAGTAGAAGAAGGGGAGATGCATAGCAAGCAAGTTTAGCATTAGTTTACCTTTCTCAAATTTTTGTTCTTTTAATTAGATTCTTAGTTCGGTTATTTTATTAGTGAGAAATCTTAAGTGTGAGTGATTGATCCTAAGGTAGTTTGAAGCCGTTGGTTGAAGGCTATTCTCAGTCAAGCCTTTCTGCTCTAATTTCGCAAAACGTTGGTTAGTTGATTAACTCTTAATCATGTGTGAGTAGTTTAATTTTTGTCTAGGGATTTAGTAGTTTATGAAAGTATTGTTGGATTATGTTTTAATTTAAAGGATTGTGCTCATCTTCATAATTGGTTTGATTTCATTCTGTCAAGTGTTATTTATGTTGTTAGTGAATTTTTAGCCAAAATTTGTTTGCACAATTGAAACAATCGGGTAAAAAACTGAAATGCGACATTTTATTGTTGGACTACTTTACTATACCTGACATAGTGTCGTCTCGAAAGAGAAATTTGCATGTTAGGAGGATTAGAAAGTAATCGAAGATAATTAACTTGGATTAAGACAAATTAGTTCAAAGAACGACTTTTGCATAGTTTAGGCAAATTTGGTTGAGTCCGAAAGAATAGACTAAATTTTTGGATAGATTGCAATTCCTCAAGATTAACCAATTAGAGAAAAAAAGCACATGTTAGTCGTTTGATCTAATCACTTATCATATCTACATGAATTTTTAGACATATTTTTCCTTGATTGATTTAAAAATTAGCGAAGTTGTTAAATCAAAGCCTTCAAATTAGAATTTTACTTAGCACACGATGATAAGCAAGGCTCGATATATTACATTAGTCACTGAGGAATGATATCTTTTATGTACACTACAGACTACGTGTGCACTTGCGGTAGTGGTTAAGTTTTTAACGCCATTGCCAGGGACTAAACTGTTAACTATTGAGTTAGTCTTGGGAAAGTTACTAAGTATTTTATTGTCTTTTATTGTTATTTTCTTTTATTATTTAATTGCGCTGGTAGTATTGGTGATAGTGCTTGCAGGAATTTTTCTTGTTTATGCAAAGTCCAATCTTGGACGAACTTGATCCTGAGATTGAAACTACTTTATGCTTAAGGAGCAAAAAGCCATGGATTGAAGAACAAAGACGTGACGTTAGAAGGAATCCAACAGGCATGGCGAGTGGAGGAGGTGACCCAAGCAGAACGCTTCAAGATTTCGTTACTCCTAGAGTCCAAGCGATCGCCTTAAGTATCGCTCACGCCTCTATTGATGCCAACAATTTCGAGCTCAAACCGGCACTCATTTTGATGGTACAACAATCCCAGTTTAGAGGAATGCCTTTGGCAGACCCGAATCTACACCTCTCGGTCTTTGTAGATTTATGCAATACATTAAAGCTTAATTGAGTCTCCACTGATGTGATTCGCTTGTGCCTATTTCCTTGCTCCTTGAGGGATAAAGCAAGGGCTTCGTTACACTCTTTGCCGCCTAGATGCATTAACACTTGGGATTCATTAATAAGAGCTTTCATGGCCAAGTTTTTCCCTCTGAGTAAAACAGCAAGCTTGAGAAATCAAATCCCCAATTTTATGCAAAATGATGAAGAGATTCTCTATGAAGCCTGGGAGCGGTTTAAATATTTGCCATGCCTATGCCCCCATCATGGTCTTCAAGGTTGGATGATTGACCAGGCCTTTTATAATGGTGTAACCCAGTCTGTGAGGTCCACTATTGATGTGGCGGCATGAGCAACTTTGATGAGCAAAACAGAGGATGAAGCCTGCAATCTAATTAAGGAAATGGCACTCCATAATTTTCAAAGGTCCATTAAACAAGGCTAACCCAAATGGGTTGGAGGTAACCTTGAAGTTAATACACTTACTTTACTTTCTAGTAAAGTAGATTCTATGACTCAAAGACTGGTCCGAATGAATGTCAATGCTGTGAATTCTAGTGCCCCTTCCCCTTGTGAAATTCGTGGTTCTATTGAGCATGTAACTTTGAATTGTCAAATTGGGAGCCCTTTATCCCAAGACCCTAGTGACGTTAACTATGTTCAAAACTTCAACCCGAGACCGGCCAATGACCTCTATTATAGTGCATATAATCCGGGTTGGAAGAATCATTCAAATTTCTCCTATAGGTCTAATCCAAATCCATCAAATGTGCCCCCTATGCATGCTAGACCACCCCTTGGTTTTAAATTCAAAGGCCCCCGTTCCCTTCTCAGATGCCTTAAAAGTCACATTTTGAAGCAATGATGGAAAGTATGCTCATGGCACAACAAAAACAGTATGAGTACATTAAGCAATTAGCCTTAAAGGTTGATGTGCTCACAACTCATAATGGGATGTTGGAAGCTTAAATTGCCTAATAAGCTAGTTTTTCATCTACGCCCCTAGATAGGCTTCTTAGCAAGCCCGAACCTAATGCTTGTGAGCATTACAACTACGTCACTTTGAAGGAAGAAATAGAGGACTTAACTAACGCTGAGGATGTACTGATGGAAAAGGGTAGGAAAATAATCATGGCTGGAAGTAAGGAAAGGAACAATGGTGGCAAGACTACCGTATTTGAAGAGAATGACACTGTAGAATTTCCTATAATTTTCCCCCTAAGCTCCTTGACCCAGGTAGCTTTTCTATCCCCTGCATATTGGGAAAAGTGAAATTTGAAAGAGTTGTATGTGATCTAGGTGCAAGCGTTAGTATCATGCCATATTCTTTGTTTCATAAGCTCCACTTAGGGCCATTACTAGCCAAACCCTTTTCACTACAGTTAGCTCGTGGTTTTGAGACGCAAACCATAGGCAGATTGGATAATGTGCCAGTCAACATAGGAGACATTTGGGTATTGGAGGACTTTATTATAGTAGATTTACCTGAGATCGACAATGCTCAAATTATCCTAGGTCGGCCCATTTTAGCTACAGCTGGTTGCCGTATTAATGTAAGAAATAGGCAGATTACATTTGAGATAGAAGGGCACTATGCTGTGTTTTGTCATATGAGGAGTGACGTGGCTTCCCCTAGTTCTTCTTTATTGGATGCATTACCCCTTTTCCCTTAGATTAATATGGAGGATGTCTTGGATTGTGATGATCCTCTTGATTTTGACTGGATTTCTTATGAGGACCACTACTAACGACATGTTAAGATGGAGTTTGCTGCTCTTATGCCACCTAACATGCCCGAAGTTGAGGTCCCTGTGCCTAATAAGTGCCTAATTAGTCTTCGATAAGCAACTTTTGCTAGTTCGTGCAAGTTGTTCTCTCTATGGCCCCTATGGAAGGATTTGATGTAGATTTTGATTTGGGGCTTGAAAAAGTTGATAGTGACCCGCCTAATAAGGCACGAGTGTGCTTTATTTTGTACGTGGATAATACACTTTGGAACCGTGTCATGAAAATGAATGACCTTCAACCCGAACTTTTGCGGTGGTACCTTCGACTGAAGAAGTTTGACTTTATGGTCTGCGATAAAGTCAATGTCCATACACTATCTGATCCGGACCAAGTATAGAAGAAGGGTTAAACTCTTGACCGTAAAAGAGCGCTACTTGGGAGGCGACCTAAGTTCTTTTCCCTTTTTCTTTCCTTAGCTTTTATTTTTACTAGTTTTGTAGTTTGTGTTGAAAAGGAGAAAAAAGGGGAAAAAAAGAAGAGAAACAAATATATGAATAAAATGTTACCCACCACAGCCAGATCCTTAGACCCACGGCCATGGGGTGCCAGCCAGGAAAATTGAAAAAAATAGAGAACCAGTAGACACCACGGTCAGACCGTGGTGAGTCCCACAGTCCGTTGTGTATTGCTACGGCCCAGGGTCTAGGCTTTTGACCGCGATGCCCACTCAACTTCCTCACATTTCATCTTCAACCTCACCACACTCTCTTTCTATCTCCATTTTCTCTCTCTAAATCCTCCATAACTAATACATTCAATCTTCCTTCATTTCTTCTCCATTTTCACTATTTTCACACAAAATCATTCTCTTTCACTCAATCTTTTCTCTTTCCCCATAAATTTCATCTTTTTCTTCTTCTTTTTCTTCAAATACATCTCACTTCACTCATCCACTGTACCCATCTTTTTCTCTCTCTTATTCTTCTTCTTTTCCCTTAGTTTCTTCATTTTCTTCTTCAAAGTTTCTATTTAGTTCTTAATTATCATTTTTGTTTTGGCCCTTTGCAACAATGGCACCAACCAAGAGACAAAGGAGTGCCAAGGAGGTTGGATCGTCAAGTCAAGCACCACCTCAACCTCAAAGAACATCCCATGCCACATGTGCTTGAGGTAACATTCTTCACCCTCTTGGTTGGACACATCCTGATCATATTGCTAGATAGAATTGCTTGAATGAACGTGTAGTTGTCGTGACTAGATATTATGATGAGAATGTATTAGCTCAGTTGGGAATGTTGGATGATATTAGATGGTCGTTTACAAGGGGTGGTATGGGATACTTTTTGGAAATTAAAGAGCACACGTATCGGGACTTAACCCTAGAATTCTTAAGTACACTCCATGTTGAGGCCACTAGAGGGCTTCAATGTCAAGCTGGATATATATCGTTTTATTTACAGGGTCAATTCTATGAGATGAACTTACGTACCTTCAACAGTTTTTTCGATTTTCCACCTAGCATGGATTCGTCCCTGCGAATCCAACACATATACATTTTGGAGTGAACTTTTAGGGAGTGTTAGGTACAATACTAGTTCATTAAAGTGCACATATATTAGAAACCCTTGCATTAGAGTAGCTCAACGTATTTTGGCTTGTTTCCTCTTTGCTCGGGATGATAGTCTGAATGTCTCAAGACTATTTGAGTTGTACTTTTTATCATGTATGCTTGATAGAGTCCAACTGGACCCAGGTTCCTTTTTAGCCAGGCAATTGCATAGTGTTGTTGGTAGCACTAAAGGCAGGATAGTCATAGGTGGGATTGTGATTACTATTGCTAGATTTTTAGGTGTTGAGCCCAACAATGAGGATCAAGTCTCCAAGTCTGAGCGGCTTGATCAAACTGCTTTTAAAATTATGAACTTTTACAAAATTGAGGCTAGGCGTCTATGTTGGGCTTACCCTGGGGATCGACTTTTACCACTTCCCAATGTTGATCGAATGACCTTACTTCACTGAGGCAACCTTTATTGGGTACCTGGTGATGAGGAGGTTGTTTGACCCTTTCCTCATCATTCAGCCCTTCATTCTAGTTAAGTTGGACCTAATTTATCCTCTCAACCACCCCATCTTGACTATGCTGACACCTAGGCCAACCTTAGATCCATTCAAGAGGAGCAAGTTTCCCTTCGAGTATTTGGTGCTTCTGAGAACGCTGCTGTTTAGGATTTTGTCTAAGAGCGCTATGATGAGTTTCGTGGGATGCTTGCTACCCAGGCACAATATTTCTAGGACTATAGGGCATGTCTAGAGATCTGGTAGGATTGGCATATCTCTTATGACCAACCACTCCATCCTCCACCACCACCTCCTTTCTAATTGCTCTGTGCTGCCCCCTTCCCTTTTTCTATTCTGTGCCCACATTGAGGGCAATGTGTGATTCAAGCATGGGGGAGTTGGTTAGTTAAGCGTTTGATGCCTGTTTTCGGTTTGGTGTGTTTGTGCTTTGTAAATGTAGTTAGTGGTAGTTTTTGGAGTTTTTGATTTAGGTTTTAGTTTTGTTTAGTAGTGCATTTAGTTTTCTTTTCATTCTAGGCTGCATTCTAGTTCTTTTTAGCTCCTTTGCATTTTAGTTCTCAGTATTATCAGACGCATGTAAAAAAAGAAAAAAGAAAAAAAGAAAAAAAGAATGATAAACAAAAAAATCCTTCAATGATGATCTTTTTAGATTTGTAGACTTCTTTGGTCTAGTTTTATCCTTTGATTTGCCCAAATTGTGCATCAAATGTTTATGAATGAGTTTTTCAAAATGATCTCCATGTTTTGACCACATGTTTGATGCGAATTGATTTACTACATGGGTCTTTGCATGAATTTTAGGGGATGTTTACTAGTGAGCTAGTTTTGACCTTGGTAGATGTCCCGTTAGATTATGAGCTTTTAGAGGCTATTTATCAGTTTAGTCTCATATTTTCTTTCATGTGTGACTCTTTCTTGACGTCATTTTTCTACAACTTGCTTTGATTCTCATTCAAGATCATATTTTCCATGTGCATCTAGGCCGCATAATTGAGGCAATGTATTTTTTTCTTTGATTTGTTGAACACAAGGCCAAATAGCCACCATTGTTGTATATTGTATCCCTTGCTAGCCCCTTTGTGCTTATATCCGATTTTCTTGATTTGAACCTCCTATTATAGCACATGGCCAAATAGTTGTCTTACCTTTAAGCCAAGACCAAAGGAGCGTTTCATTCTTTTGCATCATAGTGCACTAGTAAGATGGATTGTTATCTTTTGGTAAACTTTGGCTATTTGATGAAGGGATGTGTGATCTTGATTGACAAAAAGAAAATCCCT
>NCQV01089975.1:5081-15250 GCA_002740545.1 Lophocereus schottii | reverse complement strand
AAAAAAAAAAAAAAAAACAAGAAGAAAGGAACATGAGAAAGGAAAGAAAAGAGAAACAACAACAAAAAAAAACGGGAAGAAAGTGTTAGCCTTGTTGGGATTCTAAGTTATTTGTAATTTTTGACTCTTTCTCTCTTCATTAGGGGACGTATTTTGTTGATAAAATGTAATGGTCTAAGAAGGATGCCATATGATGTATTGGAATTGTTTAGCTCTTAGTCTTGGACTTCTAGCTCTCCATTTCCAAAACATTTGTTCCCCTTTTACCTTTACTTATGGCCCCATTACAATCCTATGAAAGTCCTCATGATTGTCTAGTGCGTTTGCATATTAGTGATGGTGAATTTAACAAGTCTTGCCAAGCTTATGGTAGAATTGAGCCTAAGGAATGAGACTTGAGAGAACCTTTATTATTATTAAATACAAGAGTAATGAGTGCCGCATAACTAAAGTGATTTTCTACTGGCCTTGCTAGCCCTACTTGTTTTGGTGCGTTGGAATGACTGTATTTGACGATTCGGGGAGATTGATTCAAGTTCAACATTGTGGTCTATCAAAAAGGTTTTGCAAATTTCATTCCCAAATCTGTTTGTTAATGATTTTTATATCTTTTTGGGTTACCTTTGGATCAGCTTTGCCATTTGAAGTTACTTGTGTCCATCCTGATGAGGTTATCTATACTTTTACTTTTAACATTGCTTGAGGATAAGCAACAGCATAAGCATGAGGGAGTTTGATAAGTGCTTAACGTATACATCATTTTGGAGCTATTTTGCTTCATTTTTAAAAGAATTATGTGGTTAATGTTATTACTTATATTCCAAATCTTGATTTATGTTTGGGTATAGTTATTTGATATCTTTTGTAGTATTTTAAGCCTTTTTACCCTATATTTGACCCTTAGTAGATGCATTTTGACCCCCCACGGACACCTATGTGCTACTACACCCGTGAAGCAAGAATATAGCAGAAAACCGGCTCCAGCCTAGACCACGGTCACACTGTGGTGCCTACCATGGACCGTGGTGAGAGGTGAAATCGTTACCTGTTCATTTTCCTTCAGCTGTGTGTTTGAAATCATCCTAGTTTTCCTATAAAAGCCTCGTTCAGGCAGCAGCAGAAGAAGGGGAGATGCATAGCAAGCAAGTTTGGCATTAGTTTATCTTTCTCAAATTTTGGTCTTTCAGCTAGATTCTTAGTTTGGTTATTATATTAGTGAGAAATCTTAAGTGTGAGTGATTGATCCTGAGGCAGTTTGAAGCCCTTCATTAAAGGCTACTCTCAGTCAAGCCTTTCCACTCTGATTTTGCAAAATGTTGGTTAGATGATTAACTCTTAATCATGGGTGAGTAGTTTAATTTTTGTCTAGCAATTTAGTAGTTTATGAAAGTGTTGTTAGATCATGTTTTAATTTAAAGGATTTTACTTCTCTTCATGATTGGTTTGATTTCGTTCTGTCAAGTGTTATTCATGTTGCTAGTGGATTTTTGGCTAAAATTTGCTTGCAGAATTGAAATAATCTGATGAAAAACTAAAAGGTGGCACTTGGTTGTTAGAGTTCCTTATTAGACCCGATATAACATCATCTCGAAAGAAAGATTTGCATCTTAGGAAGACTAGAAAGTAATCAAAGATAATTAACTTGGATTAAGACAAATCAGTTCGAAAGAATGACTTTTCCTTAGTTTAGGCAAATTTGGTTGAGTTCGAAAGGAATAGACTAAATTTTTGGTTAGATTGCAATTCCTCGAGATTAACTAATTAGAGGAAAAAAAACACATGTTGGTTGTTTTGATCTAATCACTTATCATATTTACATTAATTCCTAGACATATTTTTCCTTGATTGATTTAAAAAATAGCAAATTAGAAGTTGTTAAATCAAGCCTTTTCAATTAGAATTTTACAAAGCACATTCTAATAGAATAGACCAGATAGATTAAATTGATCACTAAGGAACGATATCTTTTATCTATACTACGAACTACCCGTGCGCTTACGGTAGCGGTCACCTTGTGATCTCCCTGTGGAGATAGAGCATAGAGCTTGGTGGGTAATTGACCATTGCTGCAAGTGCACGAGTGTCATAATATAGATAAAATATCGTATTCGGGACCAAAGTAATCTATCAGGTCCTTTCTATTAGAGAATGCTAATTAATAACTTAATCGAGGATTCAACTTAACAACTTCTCATTAACTGATTCTAAATTCAATCAGGAAGAAACGCCTAGGGATTTACATAGTTAGGAAAAAGGTGTTTGATCAATATGATTAACATGCACTTTTCTCTAATCGGATAATTTTAAGAAATTACAATCTATCCAGAATTTAGTCTTTTCTTTCGAAATCAACCAAATTGCCTAAACTAAGCAAAAGTCATTCTTTGAAGCTAACTTGTCTTAATTCAAGTTTAATATTTTCGATTGCTTTCAAGTCCTCCCAACATACAAATCTCTGTTTTGAGTCATCACTATATTAGGTCTTATCAAGTAGTCTAACAATCAAATTTCACCTTTCAGTTATTCATTCAATTGTTTCAAGGGTATAAAAAACATTTGGCCAAAATCCATTGACAACATAATAATCAGTTGATAAAACGAAATCAAACCAATCATAAAACAAAAGCACAGTTCTATTAATTATAACATGATACAACTACACTTCCATTAACTAACAAATCCTAAGACATGATAAACAACTCACTCATGATTAAAAATTAAACAACTAACCAATTGATTTAGCGAAATTTGAGAGGGAAGTGTTTGACAAAGACAGCCTTCAACAAAGTCCTCAAACCGCTAACAAAACCGAAATCCTCACTTCAGGCTTCTCACTTGCATAAAAAACAAACTAAAAAGAATCCTAACTAAAAGGAGTAAAATTTGGGAGGGAAATGGATTATTTATGCTACGCTTCTCTTTTTCCACTGCTGAGGGATGAGTTTATAAAGAAGAAAACGAGCAATTTTAGCCACTCAGTCAAAGGAAATTAAAGAGGCCACAGTCACATAGCTTACCACGGTCTGTGGCAGTCACCACGGTTGGATCGTGGTCTAGGCTAGAACCAAATTTTTGACTCTTCTCTTGCTTCACGGGCATAACATCTCATGGGCATCCATTGGGGTTCAAAATACACTCAAATGAAGGTCAAATGTTGGGTTAAAATGGTTCAATTTCCTACAAATATCATCAAACAACCATACCCAAGTATAAATCGAGAACAAAAGTGTAAATGATAACTTAAAGCACATAATTCTCCTAAAAATGTAGCAAAATGACCCTAAAATGATACGTACAATAAGCACTTATCAAAATCTCCTATGCTTAAACTGTTGCTTGTCCCTAAGCAATGCTAAAATCAAAAATTATTCAAAAGCTCCTCAAGATAAACATAGGTAGCATTTTAATAGCAAAGCCGATCCAAAATTAGTCTAAAAAGATGCCAAAATAATTTAGCAAGCAGACTAGGGAATGAAATTTTCAAAAATCACTTGATATACCATAGTGTTAAATTTGAATCAATCCCCCCAAATTGTCAAATATAATCATTTAACATATGAAACAAATAGAGCTAGCAATGCCGGCGGAACCTCACTATAGCCATGTAACACTTATCACTCATGTGTTTGAAAAAATAATTTATGAAGGTTCCCTCATTTCTCTTTCCATAGATTCAAATCTACAATAAACTTGACAAGACTCTCTAATTTGCCATCACTAAAATGCAAAGACACTAGACAATCATGAGGACTTTGATAAAGTTGGAATGGGCCATGGGTAAAGGTAAGAGGGGATAAATATTTTAGAAATGAGCAGCTAGAAGCCATAGACTCAGAGCTAAACGTTTCCAATGCATCATACGACATTCTCCTTAGGCCAATACAATCGATCGCCAAATACAACCCTAATTGAAGAGACAAAGAGTTGAAAGTCATAAATATTGTACAATCCCAACAAGGCTAACACTCTTTGTATTATTCTCTTTTTTTTCTCTTTTGTTTTTATGTTTGTGTTTTTTGTTTGTTTTTTTTTCTTCGTTTTTCTCTTCTTTTTTTGAATGACTTAGGCAAGTTAAATCCACACCGAACCTTGAATCTTAACTCTTGTCTAAACTTTGTACATAAGGCAAGGGATTTCCTCTGATCAAATGAGATCACCCGTCCCTTCACCAAACAACCAAATCCACTAAAAAGATCTTGATACACCTTACAAGCTTCCAATCAAACTTGATGCAGAAGAATGAAATGTTCCTCTAGTCTTAGCAGAACGATGAGATAATCATTTGGTCATAGACTATAGTGGGAGTTTCAAATCAAGAAAAGCGGATATAAGCTCAAAGGGGTTGGCATGAGATATAATATGCAACAAAGGTGGCTATTTAGCCGTTGGGTTAAACAAGTCAAAGAATTACCTAAATGTATATACAAAATGTGATCTTGAATAAGAATCAAAGCAAGTTCTAAAGAAATGATGTCAAGCAAAAGTCACACACGAAATAAACATGAGACTAAACTAATAAGTATTCTTTAAAAGCTCAAAGCCTCATAGGACGTCTACCAAGTTCATAACTATCTCATTAGTAAACACATGCGAAAATTCATGTAAAGAGACATGGGGTAATCAACTCGCACTCAACATGTGGTCAAAACATGAAGGTCATTTTTGCAAACTCATTCTCAAACATTTTTGTGCACAATTGGGCGAATCAAAGGATCGAACTAAACCAAAGAAGTCTACTAAGTCTACAAAGATCATCATCGGAGGGTTTTTTGAATTTTTTGAATTTCTTTTTCATGCATGCTCCTAATCACAATGCAAAAATTATGAAAAGAAACTAAAAAAACTAAAATGCAATCTAGAATGAAAAGATAGGAAAAAAAAAACTAAATATACTTCTAAAATGCGTCTAAGCAAATAATATTAAAACCTACAATGTCACTCCAAAAACAATCATAAATATTACATATAATACACAAGCGCACCAAACCAAAAAAAGGCATCAGATGCCAAATATAATGACTAACTCCCCCATGTTTGAATTACATATTGCCCTCAATGTCGGCACATAGTACAAAAAGGGAAGGGGAGTAGGAAAAAGCAATCAGAAAGGAGGTGGGGGAGGAGGATAGGGTGGGTGGCCATAGAAGATATGCCAATCCCGCCGGGTCCCTAAACAAGCCTTATAATCTTGGAAATATTGAGCCTGGGTAGCAAGCATCCCATGGAGCTTGTCATGGCACTCTTGGACAAAGTCACAAAGAGCGGCGTTCTTATAAGCAACATAAGCTCAAAGGGATACTTGCTCCTCCTAAATGGACCTAAGGGTGGCTTGTAGGTCGGTAGAGTCAGTAGGGGTGGTTGGGATGAAGCGCTAGGTCCAACTTGACTAAAATAAGGGGGTGAAGGAGGTGCAGCTGAAACAACCTCGGCATCGCTAGGTACCCAATAAAGGTTAGCCTAGTGAACCAAGGTGGTTCAATTAACATTGGGAAGCGACAGAAGCCAATCCTTATGGTAAATCCAGTATAAATGCCCCAGCCTCTACCTTACAGAAGTTCATGATCTCAAAGGTGGCTTGATCAAGTCGCTCAGACCCAGAGACTTTATCCTCAGGCTTGGGCTCAATACCTAAAAATCTAGCAATAGCTATCACAATACCACCGATGACTATCTTACCCTTAGTGCTAATAGTAGCACTATACAATTGCCTAACCAAACACGACACGGGGTCAAGCTGGACACCATTAAGCATACAAGATAAGAAATACAACTCAGATAATCTTGGAATATTCAGACTATCATCTTGAGCAAAGAAACAACAAGTTAGGATACGCTGAGCTAACCGAATGTAAGAGTTCCTGATATGTCTACACTTGGATGAACTAGTTTTGTACCTAACACTCCCTGAAAGCACACCCCAAAATGCATTTGGGTTGAGTTCATGGGGAACTTATCGACTCGATAAATCCATACTAGGTGGAAAACCAAATATACTGTTGAAGGTACCTAAGTTCAATTCATATAATTGTCCTTGCAAATAAAATGAAATGTATCCAGCTTGACATTGAGGCCCTTCAGTAAGCTCAACATGAAGTGTGGTTAGGAACTCTAAGGTTAGGCCCCAGTACTCTTTTGTTTCTATGAATTGTCCTATACCACCCCCTGCTAACAGTCACCTAATATCATCTAACATTCCTAAACATGCTAACAATTCCTCATCATAATAACAAGCTACCACAATCATGTGTTTATTCAAACAATTATATCTAGCAATATGATTGGGGTTGCTTAAACCAAGAGAATGAGGCATGTTACCTTAGGCTCGAGCATTGGTGGAGCTTCAGGAGGTCCGTAGAGGTCGAGACGATGCTTAACTTGATGATCCAACCTTATTGATACTCCTTTGTCTTTTGGTTGGTGCCATTATTGCAAAAGGAAACAAAATTTGAAACTAAAACCTAAATAATAAAATTGGAGGAAGAAAAATGAAGAATTTAATAAAAATAAGAAGAAATAGAGAGAGAAGAAGATGGTTATGGTGGATGGATAAACGTGAGATGAGTTTAAAGAAAAAGAAGAAGAAAGAGATGAAATTTGTTGAAGAAAGAGAAGGATTAAGTGAAGAGGAAGGAATTGGGGTGAAAATGGAGTAAAAATGAGAAGAAATGACGGAGGATTGAAGGTTAGTAATGGTGGGTTTAGAGAGAGAAAGAGGGATGTAGATAGAGAAAGAGTCGAGGACGAAGATAAATTTTGGTGAAAATGGATGGTCGTCGCGGTCAAAACCCTTGGCCGCAGCCCGTAATAGTTCACCATGGTCCGTGGCATTGGCCACGGGCAGACCATGGTCTCTCTTGACACAAAAAAATTTTTTGGTTCCCAGTTTGGCATCCTACGGCCATGGTCCTGGGCTGCTGGCCATGCTGCCAACAATTTTACTTTCCCTCCTTTTTTTCTTTCTTCTTCCTTTTCTCTTTTTATTCAGTTCTTATCCTTCTCTCTTTTTTTCTATTTTTTTATTTCTCTTTGTTTCCCTTTTTTTAAGAAAAACTAAAAAAAATAATGAAAATCAAAGCTAAGAATAGAAAAGGGGCTTCGGTGTTGCCTCCCAAGAAGCGCTCCTTTAAGGTCAAGTGCTTGACCATGATCTAGATCAGTAAGTGAGTGGACATTGGCTTTATCAATTGGTTGTCCCACAAGATATAGTTTTGATCACTGTCGATTGACTTTGAATGCATCGGTAGACTTTCTCCATTCTTCAGCTACTCCAGTGGGTTGAACTTTGGTGACTTGAAATAGTCCCGGCCATCGGAATTTCAGGTTGCCCAGAATTAATCTCAGTCTCCAATTAAATAATAGGATCACGTCATCTTTTTCAAACCTCTTTTCATGATATTTTTATCATGCCATTTCTTATTTCACTCTTTGTACATGCATGAACTCTCATAGGCCTCCAACCTGAGTCCATATAGCTCATTCAGTTGCATGAATCTCCGTCCTCCTGCTACTTTAAGATCAAAATAGATTGCCTTTATAGCCTAATATGCCGTATGTTCCATCTTTACCGGCAAGTGACAAGACTTCCCAAACACCAACCAATATGGAGTGGTGCTTAGAGGAGTCTTATACGCGGTGCAACAAGCCCAAAGAGCATCATCAAGCTTAAGAGGCAAATCTTTGCGAGATCGATCCTGCATTTTCTCCAATACACTCTTCAATTCTCAATTCAAGAGCTCTACTTGCCCACTAGTTTGGGGATAGTAAGGCGTAGCAACCTTATGAAGCACTATATATTTTTTCAATAGCGACTTAAGAGGCTTGTTACAAAAGTCTGTTCCATTGTCACTTAGAAGAGCTCTTGGCATGCCAAACCTTGTGAATATATTCTTATTAAGGAATTTGATGACAACCTTGGAATCATTTGTTAGGGTGGCAACGGCTTCCACCAATGTAGAAACATAGTCAACCACTACAAGGATATAAAGGTTGCTGCGAGAAGGAGGAAAAGGACTCATGAAATCGATCCCCCATACATCGAACAACTCCACCTTAAATGTGCTACTTTAAGGCATCTCATACCTCTTGGTAATGTTCCCCATTCCCTGACATCGATCATAAGTTATGACAAATTTTCTTGCGTTCATGAAAAGCATGGACCAATAGAAGCCTGCTTGGAGCAATTTCGCAATCGTTTTATCCGGTCCAAAGTGTCACCATTGGTTGAAGCATGACAATGATTTAAGACACTACAGACCTCATCTTTAGGCTAGCACCTTCAATAAATCCTATCTCCACACAGCTTGTAGAGAAAAGGCTCTTCTCACACATAGTATTTAGCATTGGTAAGGAATTTTTTTCCTTTGTTTATAAGACAACCCTGGTGGTAGCACCCCACATACTTTAAAGTTAACCAAATCAGCATACCATGGGGTAGCCTAGTGGGAAATGATGAAGAATTGCTCATCGAGGAAAGAGTTGTCAATGGGGAGCTCTTCACTAGGAGTACCTTCAGGGCCTAGGCGAGATAGATGATCGATAACCCCATTTGCTAACCCAGCCTTGTCTTTGATCTTCAAATCAAACTCTTAAAGAAGGAGGACCCATCATATGAGTCGGGGTTTGGTGTTAGATTGCTTCATTAAGTGTTTCTAAGCGTCATGATCAGTAAAGACAATGACCTTGGAATTGATCAAGTGCGATCGAAATTTTTCCGAGGCAAAGACAACCACCAAGAATTCCTTTTTCGTCATGGCATAATTCACTTGAGCCCCATCAAGAGTGCAGCTGGCATAGTATGTAGCATATGGCTTATTGTCCTTTCGTTGGCTCCTACTCCATAGCCACTTGCATCACACTTCACTTTAAAAGGTAGCTTCCAATCCGGAGCTTGCATTATTGGAGCTGTGATTAATGCCTCCTTTAACCTATGAAAAGCACTTAAACATTCTTCATTAAACTCGAAAGGCACATCCTTGACAAGCAGCTAGGTGAGAGGTTTTGTAATTCTCGAGAAATCCTTTATGAACCACTGCTAAAAGCCAATATGTCCCAAAAAAATTCTCACACACCTTACAGAAGTTGGTGGTGGCAATTTTTCAATGATCTCCGCCTATGCTTTGCCAACTTCAATGCCTTCATTAGAGACAACATGACCGAGGATAACCCCCTCTCGCACCATAAAATGGGCTTCTCCCAGTTCAAGACCAAATTCACATCTTCAAATCTTTATAAGACATTAGACAAACTATTCAAGCAATGGTCATAGGTTGCACCATACACAAAAAATCATCCATAAAGACTTCCATTATGTCCTCAATAAAATCAGAGAAAATAGCCATCATACAATGTTGAAATGTAGCAGGGGCATTACATAACCGAATGGCATTCTTCTATAAGCATATGTGCCATAAGTATATATAAAAGTAGTCTTTTCTTGGTCATTAGGATGGATTGGAATTTGAAAGAATCCCGAGTATCTATCTAAGTAGCAAAAATATGAGTTCTTAGCCAACCTTTCAAGCATTTGATCAATGAAGGGAAGGGAAAAGTGATCTTTATGGGTGGCTTTATTCAATTTTCGATAATCAACACACACACACTATCCCGTGATAGTCCTAGTATGAATTAGCTCATTATTCTCGTTGTCGACAATAGTCATCACTCCTTTCTTAGGTATAACATGGACCGAGCTTACCCATGTACTATCAGAGATAGGGTAGATAATGTCGGCTTTAAGCAGTTTTAAAATTTCCTTTTTGAGCACCTCTTGCATGCTAGGTTTTAACATTTTTAGGTGTTTAATTAAGGGCTTATGGTCATCTTCCATTAAGATTCGATGCATATACAAAGAAGGATGAATTCCTTTTAAGTCATCAAGGGTGTATCCTATGGGCTTATGATGCTCTCTAAGTACTCTAAGCAAAGAGTCAATTTAAGAAGCATTCAAATTTGCATTCACAATCACAGGATATGTAGAGTTCGGTCTAAGAAATTCATACCTCAAGGATGAAGGGAGAGGTTTTAGTTCTACCTTGGGAGCTTTCGCCTCATCATACGAGGGCTTATTTTCATCTTTTAATGGTTTCGCCTTAGCTAGGGAAGCCGGAATTGGTAAAGAGGCTTTTAGAAGTTGAGCACACTTGGCTACTTTGGGATTTTCATCCTTAGTA
>NCQV01089963.1:11064-24584 GCA_002740545.1 Lophocereus schottii | reverse complement strand
GTTTGTAAAATCCACCAACCTTGTTTAGCAAGTGACAAAGCATTTAAATGTCCAACTTATGAAAGACCATCTCTCATAAAGATTTTGTCTCTTACAATTCATCCCAAGCTTTCCAATGCATCTTGCACCTACTGTCAATAGAGTTCCAATAGAACCTAGCACATAGATGATTGAAGACCATCAATTAAAGTCACAGATAGTTTGAAGATACTTACTAAGCAGGTTGGCATAACTTGGGCAACTGTTTTTAGTAGAATCTCCTTACCTGCCCTTGATGAAAAGATTTTCTTTCTAGCCTTTTAATTTCCTCTAAACACATTTCTAAAGAGCATTGAAGTCTTCTTTTTTGCTTCGACCAATGACTATAGGTGCCCTACGATATTTACAATGCCTATCAACAAGTCTCATGCCTAATAGGACCGCCAACCTCTGCTTGCTTTGCAGTAATAATTCCTTTATTGAAATAAACTTCTGAGTTATTAAGATTAAAATTTTGGCTCGATTCTTCTTCATACTAGTTGAGAATATAAACTAAGTTTTGATAGTACATGCTCTATACTAGCCTTGACTCCATGCATTTATCCCTTAAAAATAGGAATTATTTACTTTTTATGATGTATGAATTTTTGGGCCACAAAGTTCAAGAATGAATCTGTTGGTCCCTCAGAATTTAAGGAAAATAACTTTCTGGTCCTTTTATTATTATTATGGCCCGAAACTTCAAAAATTTTTGACTTTGGCTCAAATGGGCTACTTTGAGTAATTTTACTATTTTTTTTGAGTTTTTTTTAGAAAATATGCTTGTTTTAAAGGATTTAACTTCTTATAATAACTTTACTGGTACTAGTTATCACAATTTACTACTTATATCAGAAATATTATATTTTCTGTGATTATATGCCCATCATGCTTAACAATAATAAAAGCTTAATTATAGAGTTTTGATCGTTACCTCAACTTAGGCGGCACCAGACCCTAGCGTTCTTCTAGCTTCTAGTTTACAGATGTTGCTAATCTTAACCACACCTCCCTTAGATCAGGCACATCACAAATTTGTTTCATTCCTACCACAGATTATAGTCACTAATCAAGTTTTATAATTTAAAGAATAGTGATATTTTAATCAAGAAATTATAATATTTAAGACATAAGGTTCGATTAAGTAATGTTCCCTATGGGAAAACTTCTTTTATTGAAAGCTTAGAAGTGGAAATATTACAATGGAAAGATTGAAGATGGACTTAAACTACTAAGATCAAAAGAGAAGCTTGCTTATAGAGCAATGAAGAATCTGGACTTCTTTTTTCTTTGGTATGCTCAAATAATCGTGTGCCTTCTCTGCACTGTGTATCTCCTTTTGTAAAGGAGATGGATTTACATAGGATTCCCTAACGACTACAGTACACATTGATATTTTTATATGACTATAGCTACTTCACATGGCTATAGTAAACTGCATTATTTTACTAGGTTGACACTTGATAAAATAACACAATAATGGTGCAATAACTTTTTAGAGCACTTAATATCGACAAGACTAGTTATTCATATTGAGATTCTGCATGCTTTCATCTCCTATAATGTCTTCCAGTCTATCGTCATTATGATAATCATCAAAATCCTCATCAAGTTGAAAATGCTTTGGATCCCATTTTTCAAATAATTTATGAAGATATTTCTTTCTTTTTTTAATAAAAATTTTCCAATTCCAACATTAAATAGATAATCAAAGGCATCTTCTGAAGTAGCTCCTTCTACATTCATATATTTGCTAAAATCGTTGTGATAAATGAAAGTGGTATTTTCATAATGCATTAGTATTTTTTCCTTATTCAATCAATGCCTACATTTGATAACAAATGTTGTAATAACCAATTGCTCTTGCTAAAGAAGGATAACTAACTACTTCTTGTCATTCTGGAAACTATTTTTGTCATTCATAATTAGGATTGTCTAAATCAATCAATTGAACAAGATAATGGCTAGTTTGGCCTTTCCATTTTCATGCCCAATTACTGTGCAATGTACCTTGACATGAAGACTTCTATTTTATGAACCATTAAGAGTTGTGAGAATCCAATAGATCCTTTTGAATATGCACTATTGAAACTTAGTTAGTCTTGAAAAGAATTGGTACTTTGGATATGGGATTTTTATGAGCCAAACATTTCATATTCTCAGGCTTTCATGATGAGGTCATCAGGAAATATTGAATTTGTTAGCAATCTTACACCACAATTCCTGATCTATCAGGAAAGAAGATTGTAGTACTCTATAATTATCAAATATCATAAGAATAATTATGATAGTAATTGATACATGATGCATACTAGTCGTTGAACCATTTTTCTTGTACAGGGGAACTTATTTTTTCTTGAATATTATAAGGACACTTTAGGTAATTCATTTATAATTCTAAAAGGCTGAATCTTTGTATGATTAGATAGGTAGAAGACAACAAACAAAAGCATGATCTACTTTTGTATGGAGCTCCAAACTGTCCACTAGAATTCTACTAGAAAGAGAAACCCATTCTAGTAGTGATAACATTTCATTTTGGATTTCCTCCTTTTTCGATATGAGTTCTGCCCTGATAATTACCATTGGCAAGCTCACGAGTTAAACTATTTGTCAGAGAATTCTTCGATCCCTATATATATTTAATAAAAAAAAACTGGTTAAGCCATAATTGCCAATGCAGGAGTTATCGTTATGCTTGCGTATTTGATAATTTTTTTTTTCACAATACCACATATCCCTTTGCAATTAGTTAGAAGAAAAGAAAGGTTTTTGGGCTAAAAAGATTAAGAATTTTTCAATTCCTCCCTTATAACTGCAAGGATTGTTATATTCTATTTTATTAAAATTTTCACTATAATATTTGCGTAGTTTTTCTCCTTCTTTGATTTTGAGTACTGTACTCGAGTGCTCATTACTGGCATCTATCTTAAGAATTAAATCACTTCATTAGGCAAATTAATAACAAGAAGATTTTTACACATCTGTTGGAAATTTTGAACAATCTTTGAAACGCTAGAGGTTCATATCCAACTTACTTCTTTCTTGAGTTTGTGCTGCAATGGTTTTCTCAACATAGCTAGATCTTTAACTAAATCTGAAGCATAGGAAAGATATCCAAGAAACCTTTCTAATTGCTTCCTATCTTCAATTTTTTCTAGAATATACTTTCATAGGATGATTTGTTCCGCTTTTATTTTTAGATCTAAAAACTCGATTTCTTGTTCAGCATTAATGCACTTGTTCTTACCAATAATAATACTATGATGAATGCATATTTAGGTCATAGCTAGGGCATCATCTTTGTGCTATTCTATTGTCTTGGAAAAGACAAGGATATTATCGACGTAAACTAGACAATAGTAATTAAAATTTTTGAAGATGTTATCCATTCTTCTTTGAAATATTTGGCGTACATTTTTAAGACCACATGGCATTACTGTCTACTCATAATGTCCTTCAAGGAGCACTAAAAGCAACTAAAGGAATGCTTTCTTTATCCATTTGTAGTTGCTAGTATATGCTTTTGCAATCCATTTTTTTAGAACAAGAGGCTCATTGAATTCTATTCAAAAGAAATGCTTTATTAGGAATATAATAAGCATTAAAAACAGTATTATCATTAAGTGTTTTGTAATTGATTATCATTCTAGCCTTTTCCTTTTTCTCTTTAGCATGATTTCTTACTATAAAAGTGGCACTAGTATGAGGACTCTTACTGTTTCTGATTAACCTTTTATCTAACAGCTTTTTAATTTGCTTATCAAATTCTTGGATATCCTGGTGTGTATACACCATTCATTTGACTCGGATAATAATGTTGTTATTTAACAAAGTATTTTTGCAAATGTCTTATCATTATCCCAAAATTTAAGAGGATTATTATAGTGGAGTTCTTTACACAATGGCTCTTGTTGTTTAGCAATGCACTCTTTAATAGATAACTCAAGTAGAGAGATTGTTAGTGATATCTCACTCTGTGTATGGATTATCTTCTCATTACGATGGCTCCGTGTAAACTTAATCTTTTGATGAGTATAAGCTTTATTTAATTTATCAATAAGAACTAAGTGACCATTTATTGTGAATATTATTTGGTTTATGTTTTGTGTAGGTAGAGAATATAGCCTCTGAAAATTATTTCCAATAATAATTTCTTGATCAGTACCCATAGGACTGGTATAATGCATTAGACTCTTCCTATTTCTATGAACAATCCTTCTATGGCTTCATTGTGGGTTATTATGCTATTATAAGCTATCCTTACTTCTAAAAGATTCTTGGCTTTTTTCAGATAAATTCTGGAAGTAATGACCTTTTTCCAAAACAGGTAGAACAGCTACTATCTATGTAGGTACACAATTCATATCTATTTTATCCTAGAAGCATACATTTGTTGGGATGTAAATACTATTGGGTTTTGTATTAGTAACTTCATATCATATCTCCATAGTTATATTTTTGACTAATTCATACTCATTAATTAGCTCACTAACAATTATTGTTTTGTACCTTATGACTTTTCTGTATAGATTTATACTTCGATCTACACTGTCTTACTGGGTGAAAACTTATTCTATTCATTTCATTGGTTATACTATTTGTGTCATCTTCTTGGAGCTCTTCTTTAGTACTTGAAGATCCTTATCCCCATTCTGATCTTGTGTTCATGCTTCTTAATAATTGGGTTTAATGGTAATTTTACCATCCTCATCAATTTTCATTACATTTTTGTTATTGATCTTTATGGGATTGACAAAGCTAGACATCCAATACCTATTGATTTTTATCTCCTACAGATTGGCTTTTATCCTTCAAATTTTTTGTATTGGAGTAGAACTTTCAAATTTTTCTACCTATATCATTGTTATCTTTGTCTTTGAATCTATAGTATTATCTAGTGCGTATATTATTTTCTAAAATATCCTTAGTGGGTATCACCTCTTTCCATCCCAATTGTTTTTATCTTGAGGGACAGAAAGTTTTTGGCAAATTCAACTTTTAGGTTTACATAATATCCAGGTTGGCAATTGAATCCTACTAATCTATTATATAAATTGGTCTTAATTCTTATGATAATTTGATTATGAAATTAGGTATACCTGATATCATATAGCAAAGTATAAAGATCAATATCTTTACCATAACATTGTAATAGAGTAATTTGCACTGGGATACTTCCAACATGGAAATACCTATGTCTTCTTTATTTGTTATGGTTAAGGATATTTTTTCAATTAATGAGATTAACTTTTCCCATATTATACTAACAGTCTTTTATTTGTAGATCTCTTTCCATCATTTCACATACATACTTACTCTTTAATTTTTATTTTTTTTGTTATAGATCATTTCTTTCTGAATTATGGGGGGACTCAATCTCCTTTGACCTCTTCGTTCTCATTATCTACAACAAATTCTTCTCCTTGAAGATCATTAAAACTAACTGAAGCACTTTCTATTATATGACTAGTTTCTTCATAATCACTTTCTTCATATTTATCTTCTCGTACAATTTCAACAATTCCCTTATTTTTCAGGGCTAGATCTATTGCTTCTTCCTCGCTAAGCTCAAAATAATTGAGACTACCCAAAGTTTTTATAAGCCTATTATCTTCTTATTTTTACATTAGTTTGCATACTGTCCTACTTTTTCGCATGCCCAACAGTTACAATTGTTTTTCCTAATATGACAATACGTGGCTTTTTTAAAAAATATTCATTTTTTGGGGCTTGGTTTGTTATAATATTTTCTTTTATATTTCTTTGCCATTTGCTTGTTAAATCTCTTTTTCTTATAAAATTTTCTTTTTTCCTCTCTTCTTAGGTTCCTTTCTGCATTGATGAGAATTGTCCCAATAGGTTAAAAATTGTTTCTTCATTTTCTTTTGTTTTTGAATATGAAGACACTAATCATCGATCCATTTTCTTAAATAAGAGATTCTTATACTAAGGGTATCAATGACATCTACTTTTTCAAGCCATGTAATGTATTTTTCATTAATTATAGAATTGATTGGATATAATAATTCGTCATAAGACATACCAAGATTGGTTTCATTATGCCCAATTTTATAATAATATTGACTAACTTCAGCAATATAGTTCTCTAGATATCGCATATCCCACAATTCTATGTTATTAATCTTTCTTTGCCATTCTCTAGGCTTTTCTTCATAATCACCTTTAGCTCTGATAAATTCAGTTTCAATTTCGTTATATTATCTTTTGAACATAGCAGTTGGTGTTTTCATCATTCTTAATACATTTTTACCTTCCTCATCTAGTTAATTATACGAGTCAGCTACAGTACTAGAAAAATTATGTTCGATATAGTTTAGGAAATTCCTAACAGGCCATGTGGTATTCTAGTTCTAAATACTATTCGTACGCCTTTTTCAGTGCTCAAATAGTTCTTCCCTATTATAGGTTCCATTGATATTTAAGATATATCCTGGTTGGCTAATTAAAGTAAGGTCGATCTTTTCAAATGACGTGGTTTTTCTTAGAATAACCCCAAAGAAAAAATTGATTGTACTTCCTACTAGAACTCATCTAGGTCTCATGAAATGTATGTTTTTTTGAGAAGGTTTATCAAATTCTTGAGGTTTAGGAACAACACTGCTAACTGTATTGGACTCGATTTCATCTATGTTGAGTTATTCTCCAATCTCGTTGATTTCATTGCCAAACATCATTTTATTATATTTTTTTTCTAATCTCCTTCTAATTTCTTCTAAAGGAACAACATTGAGATCCTCTAGTTTTATTAGGTTCATTTGCTAATATATTTCTTCTTCTAACTAGGCATTACTTATTTCTTCATTGTCATCAGATAATACATATTGTTTTTCAGTCGTTGCACCCATGATTTTGTTTAGTTCTTCTTGGTTTTGTTCTTTAGTTAACATATTCTATAATTCCTGAAGATTATATTGATTATGCTCCATCTTCTTTCTCTGCCTTTTTAGATGATTTTTTAGTTGGTTTTTTGGTTGATTTTTCTCCTACTTATTTTTGAATTTTTTATCATGTAAAGGAAATTGGTTTTTGCCTTTTAGGTTTTGAAAAGGATATTTATGCTAAAATGGAATACTAATACTTAAATCAGATTTTTAACTATGTCTAATCTCGTTAATTAAAGAAAAGTGAATTACAGACAATTGCTTTTTTATCTCCTTAACTTCAATCTTAATTTTTGCTTATTCAGTTTGTAATTCTAAAATGATATTAGTGATATAGTTTAATTGCGGTGCTACTGAAGTAGTTGCTTCTGGTAAATATACAATATGAGAATAATTAGGAGCAGGACAAGTAGATGATAATTCAAGAATTAAACATTGTTAATTAGTCTAATTAACTATTAATTAGCTTAATTATTTTAATTATTTTTTTGTCACGTGGCTCTGATACTTGATCAATCACATGTACAAAATTAAAAATTTTGAAAGTAAGATTTTAAGGATTGGAGTAAAGTTTGCAATATGAAAAGTTTTAGGAATAACGTATAAAGTTCAATGGTGACTTGTCCCCCAAAAGTTTATCGCACAATAGTTCAAGGTGTTTAGAAAATTCAAATTCAAAGTTGTGGATTCTAAAAATTGATGTACCACACTTTGATAGTCTAGAAGGTAAATACTTCCCAAAGCAGCCTTAAAAATACATCCGAAGAAAGCTTCTTTGAAGAAATATATACCCCTACTAGGTACCACACTACCACAAACAACCTGTTTAATCATGAAATTAAAAGTGATAAAAGTGATACAATTCATACTATTTTGAACTCATTCTCTTTAGAAGCCATTTTTAGAAGAAAAAGCCTCTAAGAAGCTTTTTCCAACTCAATCATAGGCTTACTCATATCTCATTTGACAATGAAAATTTTCCTCTGACTCTTGGACTTGCTTTTCATCGTGTGAAAGAGCTCTAAGGTAACTAAACATTATCTAAAGTTAATACGCTCATAGACAAAACCACTCTAATCTTAGAACAAAACGCTAGGCAGAAAAGACTTGAGTATGTTTGCAGTTGTTTTAGTTGCGATCTTGTATAACACATTTCAAGGGCTAATTTTAGTCATGTTGATGGGAGATTTCACTTTAGGCACAAAGGTTGTTAAAATCTTATGATGGGTCCACATTGCTTGATACAATGTCCTTTACAACGACAACAATCTCGATACCAACAATATGCTAATATTTCTAGAAGAAGAGAGCATTAACTAGATACATCCAAAAAGGAGTAGCTTTAATTTTCTTTGCATTATAAGCTTGCATTAACCCTTCATTTATTTGGTCAATTACAATTGGATGTGTACCTTATAAAGTCTCATTAAAATTCTCCTGAGAACTGGAATAAAAACTTTGGAGTAGAAAGCATCAATCTCTTTGATGATACCATCTTTACCACTCATTAAGGTGTGATCCTTCTATAGTTTCATAAAAATGAAGTGTACCTTTATCATCCTCCTTCAACTCTTTGGCCTGTAAACTCACGAGGAAAAGGTGCTTATTCTGCTTGTGAAGGGAGTCAAGCTTCACCTCCAACTGAGCATAAACATCCAGGTTTTGTTGAGATGCTAGAGCCTAGCACGTGCCTAAATTCTTTTTGAAACTTAATAATCTATTTTCCAATATCCTAAGTTTTTGAAAACTTCATGCACCTAAATTATTAGCGACATGCCTCAATCTTCCTAATGGGGCTACATGCACCATGTTCCAGGGCCTCTTAGGTCACCTTCTCGTATTCTTCATCTTTTATCCACAGTTTTTCAAATGTAAACTTCTTCTTGGTTCTCCTGATTCTCATCAATAGACGATTAGTGCAAAAGAGGATAACATGATAATCCGACTTATCACGTACTATATTTTCAAGATGAGCTTGTGGATACCCTATGCCCCATGAATAATTAGTAGTATAATGATCTAGTATCTCCTTAAACAACTTATTTCATCATTACCTCATTGCCAAGTATGCCATGGATCTAGATAACCTAAGTCTCAGAGGTTGCAATCACCTAGTGTTTCTCTAAAATAGTCCATCATCTTGTTCCCTGTTAACCTTAACCTTCTACTCTAATGAAAGGATCTCATTAAAATCCCTTCCAATCATGGTTGGAATAGAAGCATTACCAACCTTCTCTCTTAGCTAGTCCAAAGTGCTCTATATGTTGTGCCCTTTTGGCCAGCAATAGATATCCAATAATTTCATTGTTACCTTACCCCTATCCGTCACATTTCCTATAATCTAATCCTCAAAACTGAAGATCAAGTGGAGATCCAAATTATCCTTCTAAGAAATCACAAGCCTCCTAGAATGGCCTTTACTACTTATCTCATAAGCATTCTTTAAACAAAATTTGTGATTGTGTTTCCACATTTTGTGTGTTGACATTGAGGAAGATAATGCCAGGGCTATACTTTTTGCTCAAAAATTGGAGCACTGGTACTACAAGAGGGTTGCCACACCTTTTGTAGTTCTAACGAAGAGCTTTTGTGATGCTTGGTGGGAATGGCTTGTACCAGTCTCCACCTGCTTAGTTGAAACCCTTCTTGCTCATTAGCGAGGCTGACTTTCCTACCTCGTAATTTTCCCACTTAATAGAAAGCTCTTCCAATTGTAGATTTTTTTCCCTCCTATCAACCATCATATCAACAATGCCACCTTATGAATCCTCTACATTATCCCCAATTAGTCCTTTTTATGCCACATGACCCCCCACCTTTAGCCTTGCTTTAACACGAAGGTAGCCTCCTCCCCTGTTAGTTCTAAAAGTTTCCTCCTTTTGTCCTTCTATTCCTCCTTCACTTTCCTGCACTTCCTATTTGTAGGTGTAACCTGAAGCATGGGGCCATAATGCATGTCTATTTATGATATCTTAATGTAGTACAAGGAGCATCCTTTTTAAATATGTCTTGTCATTTCATAGGCATAGCAGTAGTCATGTAATTTAAGATACTTTATAGCCACCCACTTTGGTTTCCCATCGATAGCCAATCTCTTTCTTCTCTACTGTGGTTTCGTCACATGTACATCAACTCTGATTCAATGGAGCAAGAATATCCTCTTCATCAACACTTCCCAGTTCACAAAGGCATAGATCTTTTTATTCATTGGCAGAGTATAAATTTTTAACCCAGAATCAAGAAGTATCAGATTGAAGTTTTGATGGTTATTCGTCACTTTTTAATTGCTTCAATAGTATTATACATCCATCAGATGCCCAAGGACACTCATTGCGAACAACCTCTTTTCCAGATGAGAGAAGAAATGCAAACCAAATTTTGTCCAAGTCCTTAATAATCACTCCTTTTGCACATTTCCATATATTCTTCAAGAGCTCTATATTGAAGTGATTTTGGGCTGCAAGTTTTCTAACCAAACATAATGCAATTCATTTATCAATGTTTCCGTTGATGGTTCTTCAAAATCAATTATTTTCTCTTCATCAACCATTAATTTCAACTTGCTCAGCTCAATTTCTAATTTCGAACCCTTAACAACAAACCAAAAAAATGTGCAACTCACACAAATGAGGAAAGGAGGCAAAATTGACTATAGATGGTAAAACTAATATCTATACGGAGACGACAACATAACCAAACAACCTTATAAGAGGCTATAACAATGGTATCACTAGAAGTTGCTAGGATTCACTAGTGTTTGCAGGTTTCACCAGAGAGGAAAGATGCCATGCTTTTCCAATTAGTTCATGAACTAAGTGTAGTTTTTGTAGGGACAAATATAATTTCTCATATTAATATCTATAGCATCGCTAACTCTTGATTACCCAATTAGCCTCTACAAGATTAGCTAGACACATATTTTCTCAGCGAAAGGTTTCATAATTGGGAACATTACCTCGATATCTGTTAACAGGAAATAAAAAAATGAATGTTAACATTTGTCAAATATATCAAGATCAATATGTAATCACCTTTTGATTAAGTCCTACCTTAGAAAATAGGGTAACTACTTAAATATTTTGAGAGGAATAAGTAAAAAAGAGTCAAATAAAGGGTTTAACATTTTCACTTCCACATAGAAAGTTTTTTTTTTCCTTTTTTCCAAAGTGTGAAAAGAGACATTCCTAGGATTGACCAGACTGGAAGAAAGGAGCCAATAGCCTTAGACCTTTAGTGTCATTAGCTGACACTATGTCAAGCCAGTAACAATGCATCGCCATTATTAGCTAGCTTCGTTGTGTTCAATTGTCATTCCTAAGATATAAGGCACACAAAAATGGAAAAATGAATCAAAGTCCAATGCCTTACTCTTTTATGATAGGCTTAAGCAATTATATACAAAATTTATGAATTATGTAATTGTTAAAATTCGTTGAAGATGATATCATATAATAAGCTAAATGTAGTAACAAATCTATGTATAAAAAGAAATGTACTGAATTGTAAGCCACAAACTAAAACTTGAAAAATATGACATGTAATTTTTGTAAACTTACGATAGAGATATAAGACCTTTGAACTTTGGATATTCTGTCAAAAGACAGAACTCTGCAAATTATAATGTAAACTGTAGTTTCCTCATCGACTAGCGGATCTTCGTGGCATATTGTCTTTGCCTTCTCAATCTACTGGTAGAGCTATGTAACTTATGAACTTACTGACAGAGCAATGTGGCATATGAGCATTAATTTCTCTGCCTCCTGGCACAGCTATGAAATTTTATTCCACTGCTTATTGGCAGGCTTTGTAACATATGAGCCTTGATTTATCTGCCTGTTGGCAGAGTTATATAACATATCTACTTGAGGATGGAGCAATATAACACATGAACTTTGACTCTGCTGCCAGTTGGCATAACTATGTAATATACGAACTTCAATTTGTCTGTTTGTGAGCAGAGTTCTGTAACATATGAACTTTGAGTCTTTTGCCTATTGGCATAACTATGTAATATGAACTTTGATTCTTCTACCTATTGGCAAAGTTATGTAACATGTGAACTTTGATTCTTCAATATGTTGGCAGAACTATGTAACATATGAACTTTGATTTTTTTGCCCATTGGTAGAATTATGTAATAAATGAACTTTGATTCTTCTACCTGTTGGTAAAAATATGTAACATATGAATTTTGATTCTTCTACCTATTGATAGAGTTATGTAATATATGAACTTTGGTTATTCTACCTATTGGAAGAACTATGTAACATATAAACTTTGATTCTTCTACTTGTTGGCAGAGTTATGTGATATATGAGCTTTGACTCTTCTGCTTGCTGATATAACTATGTGACATATAAACTTTGATTCTTCTGTCCACTAGCAAAACTATATAATGTATGAACTTTGATTCTTCTGCCTGTTGGTATAACTATGTAACATATAAACTATGATTCATTTGCTTATTTGCAGAGTATTGTGACATATAAGTTTGAAATGTGACTACTGTGCTATCTAAGTCAGAAATGTTAACTAATACGATGCAGAGAACTAATCATAGATAGTATTATGGTAATGTGTACGATAGAAGTATTATCTATGACAATTTAATTTTAGTTAAACAATTATATTTAATAAAGGGTGCAGGTAATAATGTATCTGGAGAAACAAAATATTTCCTTATAAGCTACAAACCCCCTTTTCGTAAAACTTTGATATGGTTTCTTTGTTCATGAAAAATTACTTTTAAAGCTCCGTTCTTGCATTATAGGGACCTTCTTAACTTATAAATCTTTAGGCACCAGTAAGTTATAGTTTTAAGTTTCCTTTGTGAGGTTTGACTTGATGAAGAACCTTCCCTTTGTTCATTGACCCATTTTAATAAGTCAAGGAAACTCCAATCCATAATATAACACATTATTAGCCACTTTATTGTGCTATTAGTCCTATATAACCCCACAAAATTGGTTAAGGCTCTCACATATTTAGTAAAACAACTAGAGTCTTAATTCTTTTGCTTATTGTCCTTTACTTTGCTCTCTCCAATGCCTAATAAACTATTTTACCTCAAGAGAGTTAATTTAATACAACGACTTGAACCGCATCCATCAAGACTATACTTTGCCTTTTCATACTTAAAATCCCTTATTTTATATTTTATCTATCAACGCTTTTCCATAAATACATTTAGTCGAATATACTTGGTACTAAGTATATAATGTCTATTAACTCATACTTAAGGGCTCTCTCTCAACCAGTTAAACACCAAATAAGCACCATACTCCCTGAATAAATTTAGCATGTTTGAAGCTCTTTAGACTAACTCCATGAATTAGGCATTGAATGGGTTGAAACTCAATCAATTAGTTAAATTTAATCATTTAACACCCTCAAATGTCCCTTGAACTTCTAGCTAGATAGTTAAACCTTTTTCTTGACACCTGAACTACTCACTCACCTTGGCCTAACTATCTTGTTTTAGAACATAAGAATTTCCTTTAAGCACTAAAATTCTGCCCTAGGTACCATCATGTTACACACCCAACTGACTCAAATAACAAGATGTTTCTAGTTAACCAACCCATAACCAAACTTATA
>NCQV01089951.1:0-18810 GCA_002740545.1 Lophocereus schottii | reverse complement strand
ACATGGTTAATTTGGGGCGTTACAACAGGGATAAAAACCAATGAATGTAATGAGTCAGTAGGATTCAATTGTCGACCAGGATGTTGTGTAAATCTAAAAGATGAATTTGCTAAAAACTTCGTGTCCCTTAAGATAAAAACAGTTGGGATGGACATGAAAAGAGGAGGGTATCCTTTAAGGATATTTTGAAAAATTATCCACAATATGATAGACCCTAAGACTAAGGTGACAATGATAGAGACAGAAAATTTTGAAAGTCCTACCCCCATGTAAAAGATCCAGAGGATCAAGTCCAACCCACAGGAGATAAAAATCGATCGTTCATAGATATCTAGCTTTGTCAATCCTACAAAGATCAATAAGAAAAATATAATAAAAATTGATGGGGAAGGTAAAATCACTATTAAACCCCAATTATTAAGAAGAGTTTAAAGAAGATGATACAATTAGCCTGGCTAGTGAAATAAGTAGAATGAGTTTTGAAGCTGCCAAACCCAGTCTAGATCGATTAACAAGTCTAGACAGGAAGGTCATTGGGTACAAAAAAAGAACTGATAGTGAACCCATTTATAAGGATGAATTAGTCAAAAACATGACTATGAAAATATGCTATGAGGCTACCAATACAAATCCTAATAGCATCTATATCCCAATAAAGGTATGTTTAGAGGGATATAATAAATATGAACTATGTGCTTACATAGATAGTGGTTGTTCTGCATACTTTGGAGAAAGATCATTATTTCCTGAATTTATTTGGAAAAAAACTAAAAATTCTTTACAAGTAAGCATAGCTCATAATAGTGTTATGAGTCACAATGAAACCATGGAAGGGTTATCCATAGAATTGGGAGGAGTTCAATATATTATACCAGTTCTATGGACTATTGATCAACCCTCTCATGATATGATTATTGGAAATAATTTTCAAAAATTATATTCTCCTTGCACTTAGACCATAAACCAAATAATAGTTACAATTAATAGTCACTCACTTCCTATTGAAAATTTAAGGCTTATACTTATCAGAAAATTGAAGTTACACGCAGCGAGCGTGGTCAAAAGGTAATGCCTACACAACGAGAAGTAGTACTAACAATCTCATTACTCGAGTTATCCGTTAAAGAGCAGATTGTTGAACAACAAGAAAAATTATATAAAGAGCTCTATTTAGACAATCATCTGAAATTTTGGGATAAAGACAAAACATTTGCTAAAACCACTTTATTAAATACCAATACCATCATCCAAGTCAAACAAATGGTATATACCCACAAGGACATTCAAGAGTTTAATAAACAAATCAGAGAACTCCTGGATAAAAGATTGATTAGAAACAGTAAGAGTCCTTACACTAGTCCTACTTTCATGGTAAGAAATCATGCTGAAGAAAAAAGAGGAAAAGTTAGAATAGTAATCAATTATAAAAGCTTAATGACAATACTATCTTTGACGGCTACTATATTCCTAACAGAACAGTCCTTTTCAATAGAATTCAAGGAGCCTCTTGGTTCTCGAAAATGGATTGCAAAAGCGGTTATTTACAGATAAAAATGGATGAGGAAAGTATTCCTTTAACTGCATTTAGTGCCCCACAAGGACATTATGAATGGATAGTAATGCCATTTGGTCTTAAAAATGTACCTCAAATATTCTGGAGAAGAATAAATAACATCTTCAAGGACCTTAATCATTTGTGTTTAGTTTACATTGATGATATCCTTATCTTTTCCAAAACCATAGAATAGCACAAAGACGATGTCTCGGCTGTCATCCAAAGATGCATTGATCATGGTATTATACTTGAAAAAATAAGTGCATTTATGTTGAGCAAGAAATTGAGTTTTTAGGTCTAGAGATAAAAGTTGGACAGATTATTCTACAAAAACATATTTTGGAAAAAATAGAAAATTTTTTTGAAAAAATTGAAGATAGGGAGCAACTAGAAAGGTTTCTTGGATGTCTTACCTATGCTTCTGATTTCATTAAAGATTTGGTTAAGCTAAGAAAACCATTACAGCAAAAACTCAAGAAAGATGTTAGCTGGACATGGACCACTAATGATTCAAACATTGTCCAGAACTTTAAAAAGATGCATAAAAATTTTCATATTCTTAATTTACCTAATAAAGTAGATGATTTAATTCTTGAGACAAATGCCAGCAATGAGCACTAGAGTGCGGTTCTCAAAATCAAAGGAGAAAAACTCTGCAAATACTGCAGTAGAAGCTTTAATAAAGTAGAATACAACTATCCCAGAATGGAAAAAGAAATCTTTGTAGTCATAAGGGGAATTAAAAGATTTTTAATATTTTTAGCCCCCAAATGTTTTCTCATTCGAGTTGATTACAAAGGAATACTTAGTTTCGTGAAAAAGAATTTATCAAATATGTAAGCGCAAGGGCGACTCTTGCGTTGCCAATTATGGCTTAACCAGTTTTTCTTCTCTATTGAATATATACAGGGATCGAAGAACTCTCTGGTAGATAGTCTAACTCGGGAACTCACCAATGGTGATCATCAAAGCCAACTTCCGGTTAGAAAGGGAGGAAATCCTTAATGAAATGCTAGTCATACTAGAACGGGTTACGCCTTCTAGTAAACTCCTTATTAATAACCTGAAATTTCATACAAAAAGTAGACCACACTTTGGTCTACTTTCTACTGCCTACATAATAGCCCAAAGATTTTCCCTTCTAGAATTACAAATTAGTTACCTTTAGTGTCCTTATGATATCTTGGAAAAAATAAATTCTCATATTCGAGAAAAATGGTTCAATGAGTGGTATGCAGTCTGCATCGACTTTTATCATCATTATTCTTATGATATTTAAGAGTCTTGGAGTACAACGATCTACTTCTCCAACAGATCTGGAGTTGATGGCATTTTCTTCCCAGCCAATTCATTATCTTCTTGAATTATTTGAAGAATGTGATCCAGAGCATCTTAAGCAAATTGATGAAGATTTTGATGATTATCTAGATAATGATGGTCTGAAAGATATAATTGGAGATGAAGGCATGCAGAATCTCAATAATGATGACTAGTCTTGTCATCATTAAAAGTTCTGAAAAGGCTGCCCCATTAATGTACTATTTTAATAAGTGTCTGGTCTGTAAAATAAATTGTGTACTGTAACCGTCAGTGTACGGTAGACAACTGTAGCCATATAAAAAATCTTTATGTACTGTAACCTTTAGAGCCTCCTATGTACCTCCATCGCCTCTATAAATAGAGAGGTCAAATGCTGGGAAGGGACATAGCCATTTGAGCATCCTTGAGTAAAAGAGATGTCGGGATTCTCTATTTCTCTATGAGCAAACATCTCTAATGATATTAGCTTAAGTCCCTTTTCAAAGCATTCCATTGTAATATAATCACTTTCAAGCTTTTAATAAAAGAAGTTTTCTAGTGGGGAACATTATTCAATCGAACCTTATGTCTTAAATATTATAATTTCTTGATTAAAGTCTCATTATCCTTCAAAATATAAAACTTGATTAGTAACTACAGTCTGAGGTAGGAAACAAAACAGAACTGTGGTGTGCCTAATCTAAGGGAGGTGGGGTTGAGATTAGCAATTTTTGTAAACTAGAAGTTAGAGGAACGACAGGATCCAGCACCGATTAAGTTCAGGTAACAATCGAAACTCTCCAATTAAGTTTTAATTATTTTTGCTAAGCATGGTGAGCCTATAACTACAGAAAGTATAATATATAAGATATAAGTAGTAAATTGTAATAACTAGTACTAGTAAAGTCATTATAAGAAGTTAAATCAAGCATGTTTTGAGAAAAAATCCTAAAAATAGCTTATTTGCATAGCAAACCCTTTCAAGAGGCTTTTCTGCAATTTCTAAAAGTTCAAGGATTAAATTATAAATAAAAAGGACCAAAAAGTCACTTTTCTAAAACTGGAGGTACAAAAGTGTAAAGATTTTCAAAACTAGGTTTTACGTGTGAATGCGCTAAAACTAGAGGTACCAAATAGTAAAATTTTCTAATGGAAGATCAAACTAATGTAAATATAAGAAATCACCTCAAATGTAGCAAATTTTGACTGAAAAAATTTGTAGGGCTTAATATATTTTATTGTTGTTTAATTTACCTAGTTAAATGTTTATTTTTTATAAGTATGTTATTTTAATATTATTGTTTCTCATCCAAAACATTTATCGTAAAAGAAACAAATTTTGTTTCAATAATATTAAGAAATAATTTGTTTACTAATGGTATCACATTTATTTCGTAAATAGTACTAATATATTACATATTATTTCATAAATCATATATTAAACACCAATAATATGCATACATGGCTACAAATTATACTATACAACTCTTTGATAATCCAACAACCCCTTACTTATGCTTACAACTTCCTATAACTCCTTGCATCTTCTTACAGCTCCTTGCATTTTTCTATAGCTCCTTACAGCTTCTTACATTTTCTTATAACTTACAACTGTATTTAATCGCGAAAAAGAATAAGTCCAAGGTAGCATTAGTATATATCATATATAAAATGAATTTTTAATGAAAACGAAATTCGATGATTAATTCTCAATCAAATAGTAAATTACAGATAAGGAATGAATTTTACCATATATATAATTTTAGAAACAACTAAATTTGCCAAATACTTTTTCCAAAAACTTCTTATTCAAACAGCTAATGTACTGACATAATCGAATGCTGAGGTTGTACAATCTCGTAGGGATGGTGAAAATTATAAGGATCCGGTGCCTAGTGAGAAGCAAGAATTGGACTCATAAATAAACAAAAGGGAAATTTTGCAAGGTAGTCTGCCTTCAAATATAGGGCAACAAACTCATTTTTTTGGCAACAGGTTAGTGTTGGTTTTGGAGGAAAAATGAAGTGGGGGAAAATAGAAGTGGAGGTAAAATTACGAGAATACCCTTGTTTAAGTGGAGGCTTTGACTGTCAAGGTAGAGAGGGAGTGTAAAGTAGTTGTGGAGATAAAAATGTGAAGCTGCCTTTGCCGGTCACAAGTCGAAAAACACAGAGGAAGAGTGGGGCTCGTTCAGTAGTAGAAGTGTGAAGAAGAAGAGGAGCACAATAAAGTGAGGAAGAAGAAGAGCAATGGAGGTAGTTAGCAAGAACAAGTGCAGTGCGGCGGAGGAACAGTGGATAGAGGAGTGGTTGGGGAGCTGGTGAGGGGGAGCAACAGAGGAAGAGGAAGAGATGAAGAGGGTCGCGCAGGGCCTTGCAAGAACTCATGGTGGAGGGCATGAGATGGTCTACTATGAGTGAATTGAAGGTACATGCTTGTAATGCAATCATATATATGAGAAGAAATTTGTAGATCTTGTTTCATTTGGTCAATGTAGGTGGTGATAAAGATGGCATTGTGTGCGTGAATGTCCTAAAATTGGGGAAAATTTTCTTTCATTTCAGCGGCCTATGGGTTGGGACGAGTGGTCAATGGTGAGCACATGTGCATGCATTTTGGAATATATAGCAAGATTCATATGTCAACCATGATAGACAGTGGACTTCGGCGAGGTATACATTATAACCATGTGAAACGCCTTATACGATGAGGACAATAATGACAACAACCTAATTGTTCAACCTGAAAATGGGAGGACGAAGTGTGACAGTGATGAGGTGCACAGGTATGGGTAGACAGGGACAAGTAGCTAGGTAAACAGAACCCACGATGTGGTAGGTAGTGGTAAATTATGTTGTACTGTAACTAGGTTGTGTGCTTGTTATTATTGTCAACATATGTATACCACAATAATATTATCTGTACAATAGGCGGTGGGTGCATTGTTGTGGTTTACATGTGTTGAGATTGGAATGTAGTGAGGGTTGGGTGTTACTGGGGAAGGCAGACAGTGATAGTTTGTGTAAGTGGTGCGGCAGGTAGTATGGGTTGCGTGGTGGGTTGGTCTTTTGTAATGGGGTGAGGGAGGTGAGAAGAACAGTTGTGGGTGGATCATGGGCTTGCTGGTTAATACTGTAGCAGTGGTTACCATGGGTCTGTTGGGCGTATACCGTTGTAAGCGTAGTGAACTAGTTGACTAAGACAGTAGAGACAGTGGTTGGGACGAACTCATGTAATTGTGTTATGCCAATGCTGGGCACGAATAAAGTACATGACTAAATGTTCACTTCATCTACCATGCAAGGTACAGGGTGCAATGTTAGGCATTGATTGGGAAGGGAGTACAAGGTGCTGATGGTGGGGATATTAATGAGCAATGAATGTACATACTACAACTACTGGAGATGGTGGCGGTGGGAGGGAGATAGTTATGTATGTTTTATGGGGGAAATGTTGCGGGAAAGTGGAGATAGGAAAGTTACGTATGAGTGTGGATTGAGAAAATGTATGGTGGTGAAGGAATGAATGGGGGTGGAGGAAGTGATGGAAATGGTGAGGGAGATGATAGGGACTAATATGTCGTAGAAAAAATTATGCTACAGTTTGAAGTATGATAGGAAATGTTAGCGGCAGTTGAGGGGGGCAGTGATGTGAAGATGATTTTTAAGGGCAATGACAAGTATGGCTATCTGTATGTTGCTGGGAATGGGGTCTAGTGAGACAAGCACAGAAGAGTGCTGCTGTATGCAAAGGAAGAGTGCGAGATTGTCGTGATGGCAAGCTATTAGCCAGAGATGGGAGAAAGGGTGATGATAGTATGGAAGTGGGTCGAGAAGGCGGCAACAACCAAGTAGCAGGCAAACGGTACGGCTTTGATAAAGACGTAATTATTGTACTATAGTAACCATTTAAAGTTAGGAAAACTATGGCTTATCTGTTGTTGTGCAAGAACTACATGTCATTGGGTAGTGAAGGAGGTGAGCTTCCAGCGAGTAGGCTGCGACTAGGAGGGGATACAATAGAATTATGAGATGAAGATGAGATATCTATTACATCCGAGAATACAGTGATGCAGAAACAACAGAATAAGATAATATAGGTGATGAGCAATTAGCAGAGAAATGCTGTGATGATGGGAACAAAAGGAAAGGGTGTGGTGATGGGAATAATATGAATGATAATGTGTGGCCATGATCTAGTATGCAAGGCCGAAGTTATCATCATAAGCTTAGCCTATAGAGGAAGTTGATCAGGGCTGATGAACAGATATTTTAATCTGCGGAAGCATTCCAAAAAATGATATACAAGTATGCAATAGTGAACCACTTCAACTATCGGTTTGAGAGGAATTATAGATGAAGAATTGTGGTTTGGTCTGATGCTGCTAACTACCTATTCTTCATATGTACTAGAGGTAAGAAGAACACATAGGTGATGTCGTTTAAAGACTTTAGAGGGTAGCATGTACACAGTGTTGGGGAGTAATGTGAAATGGGTATTTGGGGTAAACGTCGTGTCAGAATTGAACTTCTAGTGCACCTCATTGAGGGTAAAGTGTGGTTATGTCTTGATTACTCTCCCAAAGATATTATGCAAGATCTGGAGTTAGAGTTAGGGATTCACCTCACATACATGCAGTCATGGAAGGCGAGGGAGTTCGTGCGCATGATGGTACTTGGAAAGCCAGTGGATCATCACAAATTGCTCCCTTGGATGTGTACAGCAATCGTGAGAGTGAACCCAGGGTCAGTCGCAGTGTGTGAGGTTGATGGATGCAGGTTTTATAGGATGTTTATGGCATGCACTGCCAACGTAAATGGCTTCAAGCTCGGGTGCAGGCTTGTACTCTTCGTCAATGGAAGCCATCTAAGCGGACCTTACCAAGGGGCTATGCTTGCGGCCTGCACCTTAGATGCGGATAGCCATCCCTTCAACTTCGCGTATGCCATGTGTATGGTGAGAAAATTGAAGAGTGGGTGTGGTTCTTGGAAATGGTTGCTTAGTGTTTGGGGGGTCTGAAGCCGGTGATAATATCGGATAAGCATCCAGCAATTTTGCCTACAGTCGCACAAGTGTTTGGGAAATAGTACCATAGCTATTGGCTACGACACTTGATAAAGAACTTCTTGAAGGAGGTAGCTAAACATAGCATCTGCCAAGAAGTAATAAAGCAGATAATGAAAGAAAATATTCTATAGAGTGGCCTACGCACCAATAGTGGGGGAGTACAATGTCGCATTGGACGAGTTGAGGTGCTATAAGGCAGAGCTCGGAACCTGGGTGGTGGACAACGAGCCTGAGCAGTGGGCTGCATCGAAGTTCATTAAGGAGCGATGGGGTCGGATGAACAACAAAGTGATAAAAAGTTGGAATAATTGGATGTGACGCTTAAATCCGATGCCTGTGCCTTAGCTTGTTAGTGGCCACCTAGAGTAGCTTGGGAAGAAGATGGACAAGCACAAGCATGAGATTCTGAAGTGCAAGAATAGGGTGGGGGAGAGAATAGAGCAGAAGTTGACGGACACTTATAAAAAAATGGGTTGTATTGCTGTTGTAGAGTGTTATAGTTTGATGTTAGCTGAGAACAGTGTAGAGTTGACTGACAGCCATAAATTAGTTGTGAAGTTAGGGCAACAGAGTTGTACTTCCATGCAGTGGCAAATGCGCGACCCTCCATGCCATCATGCTCTGGCTGTGATAAGAAATGCCAACTTATAGGTTTATGACTACATCTACCCCATTTATAAGACAGTAACACAGGAGATCATACACAACCAACTTGTGCACCACATGGAAATCCATGGCTTGGGAGTGGTGGATGGCAAGATAGGGTTTATTTTGGTGGGAAAGAACTGGATGCAAACTACAACTAGGGCATATTACCCCCTAATAATGGTTGACATCTAAGGAGGCCACCTTCCAAGCGAAGAGAGTCTCAAACCCAGGACAAGAAAGTGCAGAGGTGCTCAAAATGCGGTGACGTAGGCCATACGAGGTGCATATGTCATAATCCTTGAGTAGATTTTGTTACAAGTTATAAAGGTGATGTTGTCCAAATTGAGGATCTGTTTGATGGTTCCTATGCAGCAGGGGTAGGTGGGACGTGAAGGTATAGTTCATCGCATGTGCTGTACATTATTTTCATATCCTATGATTTACAGGTTGTTCTTATTGCAAGTGGTGTTCGACTGCACAGATCAGGTACGCGATACTTAGGTACAAGACGCATGACACACATCAGTGTATCGCCATCCAGGAGCCACACACTTGGTTTGATGTTCGTAGTCTGCCAACCATGGCGTTTTGCATAACTGCTTAGTCATATGGTCAACAACGCACACGTTACTAGGAATGTGGTTGGCTTATTGTTCTATATGTTATTGATAATGGTGAACAAGCAATGGAAATGTGAAATGTGGTGTTGCTGTACCAAATATGTCTGATGTGAACACAATAGTTGAAGTATTTAATTAAAGAAGTGCATCAGATTATGCTATTGTCATGTACTTTTTAGGGGGGTAGGCGAGAATATGGGGTTTTGTGAACCTTGTATTTTTGCTGTGCTTGTGGTTGCTATGAATCATATATAATGGTTGCGTTGTGATGCACTTTTTAAAGAAAAAAAGGTTGATTCGTACTGCATGGAAGTCATATTGTACTGGAAATAACAAGCGGATTAACACGTGAACGAATAACCTGAACCTAACATGGCTACGCTTACCGTGGTAATGGGTAGAGTTTAGGTCAACCCATCCTAAAAATAAGCAGCTACATATATATTAGTATTTCAACCCACTTAATAAATTGGTTTGGTTCAGGTAGAGATTTTGCCTACCCGTTGAACTTCCCCAGAAGCACGAATACGACCCGACCTGACCTGCTTTGCACCCCAATGTGACATACAGGACCCCACTGTGTTATTGTTCTTGTTAGAAATGCACAATGCGGTATGAGTTGCGCATCCATTAATAGGCAAGGCATGTAAGTCATAGTACAACTTCTTCAGGTAACCACAGAGTAGGGNAATGTACAATGCGGTGCGAGTTGCGCACCAATTAATAGGCAGCGCATGTAAGTCACAGCCCGACTTCTTCAAGTTAAACATAGAGCCTACCTATGTACACGTAGGTAGGCCATTATGCAGCACTGGGTACATGCACTGGTTGGAAGAACCGCATGGGTTATGCTCTCTCCAGGGGAGGGAGAGGGAATAGGGGCTGTGTGGAAGGTAATGCATGCCTGCCATAGTTCGCGTGTGTGTAACTACACTATTGCACTAAGGCTAGGATTAACACTGAATTTAGGTAAATTGGGGGCTACAAAACCACCAAGTCTTAAACTTAATAATACACATATGGTAAGGGAAATCGACAATGCACATTGGGCCACATCAGACAATGTTGGAAACATGAAGAAGGGCCATAAGTTTTGATGTAACGAACATCTTTGGGTTAAGAAAGCCCTAGGGCAGGTGTAGTTCTTGAGGTTACATCATCATCAAACTCCTTACAAGAATTCTCAAAAAGGTTAGACCCATTTGCAGCAACAATTGTACATGTGAACAATCTACCTTTAGAAGTGTAAAATATGGGAACAAAGTTCACATAGGTTTCGTGTACAAAATTGTCCACAGTTACCTTTACCACAGATGCGACGTACGTGTCTTCAAACTTGTGACGCACCAAGAACACCTTTGATGACTCCCAGAAAACACACACACTATCGACAAAGTCGATGGGCACTGTGAACCCGTGGTTCATTCTCGTTCTTCACAGGATCTCCCTTGCATTATCATCTCCGACTCTAATGTCTGTCACCACCAATATGGCGGCCCTAGTAACTACAAGTAATCCCCTCAGATTCATTAGGAATGACAGGCATACAATGCTTCTGCAATACCAAATGACAATCCGAATGTCACTACTAGAGTAGTCTGGAACGCGTGGCGGGATGCCTATACGTACATTCAATTCATTGTAACCATGTTGACCGTGTACACAATAGCATTCCCCTCTTTTGTGGGGTGGACATGATGCCCACCTAAGCTCCATCAGGGCCATTTGGTAGGATATGCATTTACGTGTTGTCACTCCATCTATAGTAATTGTACATTAACATGCACTACAAAATTTGAAACGTTCTATGTGGGGTGATAGATGGTCTTGGCATAGGCTCTATGTCAAACCCTCAACCAGACCGTCCTCCCCAGTGGTAAGCTACGCCCATAATAGAGATTTGCCATCGCACTACACGATACGTCATTGGTGTTCACTCCAATGCGAACAGAACTCAACCACTAGCAGAATTTGCACCGGCATATGTGCTCTAGATGGCAGCAAGCACCTCAAGTTACGCGCTCTTTATCATGTGACAATATCAAAGTCAATCCAGCATCGCACCGGGCAGTCCATAAAGGACTGTAGGGAGAGGTTGTTAATGGGAGCACAATTAGGTCCATCTATCCAACCAATATTAGGGAGTACATCTGCATTAGGTGGCGAAGGTTGGGTCATGTATGACATTGTCATTTGTACCTCCACTTGAGGCCTACTCCAAATTGCCTAAACTAAATACTAAACTGGCTGCCCACCAGTGCCTCCAAAAGGACAGCCTGCTTGCACAGTTGCCCAAGTGCAACCTAACAATGAGAGCTAATTCAGATACTCCCCCCGCGAGCGCCTTCTTAAGGACCGCACCGACCCATTCCCCTTATAAATCAAGGAACCTAAACAACCTACGTTACACTCTGGGTGCATATTTATAGTGTATGAGTATCCCAACTACTCCATTCAACCAACTCACACCAACTCCATTAGTACATTGAAGTCCATAGCACATGGACTTCATTCAATTTGTGTCCCACTATGGTGACCACACAAGTATAAACTTAGAACAAACGTTGGTATACCTCATCAATATCTTCAGTGCACTAAGATAATCTGACATGAATGGCTAGGTACACAGACATTATATCCCCAATGCAGTACGTGGTTCTAACTAACAAAGGTCAGTGTAGGCATTACTGTGGTCGGGGCCACTCAGTTAAAGGTGTTTACCACTGTGGTCTCTGCAGTCTACCTAGGTACACCTTAGTTGTGGTATACTAGGTTTGGACACATTCTATGGGTTTGCGTGGGATGGTAGTTCAATAACACTTCTTTCTACATGTCAGTTACAATAGGAATACAATTTAAGTGTATGAGGAGTATGTTGGTAGTGAAGCATTTATGGTTGCCCACTTAACCCTCATTCAATTGGCCGCAGTGGAAGGACCCCATCAACCTTTTAAATGCAACTACCTAGCCCCCATTCATTCTATCCTACACTGCCCAATTTACTAAGCTGCACACACCCTACATGCAGAACATGGCAGGCCCCTCAAGAAGAAGGGCATATAGCCACGGGTCTATTGTCTTGGCGACCACCCGAAGTTAGTTCGACATCGGGGAAAAGTACTACTGCTACTGTGGGTTGTAAGCTGTTGTTCTTGAAACGGATGACAACTACAGACGTCGTTTCGTGGTGCGTCCCCAGGAGGTAATTATCTAATTTCCTTCAGTTGTATGCAACCTACTAGTGTCAACATCCGAAACTAAGAACGCTTACTATCAGTTGTATGCAACCCACTAGTGTCAACATCCGAAACGAAGAACGCTTACTACCATTTGCTTCACATCCTATCCCCTTGTCATGATTTGCAGAATGAAAATACATGCCCGTTCTTGAATGTGATTGACCCTGACTACCTACAGCAAGCAAGGGATGTCATAGACGAGCTTGCGGAGGAGGTCCATCAGGTGCGTGACATAATTCAAGTGGAGCAAAATAACTACCATTTTATACAGGATGGAGACCAAGCTATGGACATGAAGCTTCAGACCGAACTCCGCATATGGAAAGGAAGGCTCACCATCTCCATTCTTCTGAACTTGCTGTTCTTTGTGTGGATCACATCGAGTTGGGCGTTTTGAGGCCCTCCATTGCTATTGCATTTCAGCTCCGGCGCACTGGGTTTTTGCTGGGATGGTTATGTTCGATAGCACCGGATGAAGTGACCATATTTTAGGGTCTTCATTAGGGGCGGCAATTTTTGTACATGGTGTCGTCTGAAAGATGTTCCAGTTTGAAATATGCGCCCACCAGTTTTACTTGTAACGACCAGTTCGTCATTGTAATCGGAAAGTAGTCAATTATGTGCAGGATTTTATGTATGGACTTATATGCTTGTCATAGTCGAAATCTGTAATGTTGATGTTCGGAAGTAGTGTTCTAATTTATGCGTACTACATACTTTTGTCTCTATTGTTAAGTTAGACGTGTCACACAAACACTCTGGGTACATCACACGTACCGTTGTGTGTGCATTATGTGGGACTACGTGTGGCCCGCAGCTACCATGTATAACAACTCTGGGGGTCAGCAGTATTTGTGCTCAGCTTTTTTAAAAAAGATTTTTAACTATTTTCATACACAACCGTACCGCTGTGGCCGATGTCGGTTACTTGTTATAATGCATTGTTAATTACTAATTACGGCCACAATAAATGAAATGAGTCACACTTGTGGGACTTAGCACAAATAAGAAGCAAGTTGTGCGTGTCCCAGTCAATGACCACTATAAGTTGGGAGGGTTAAGGGGTACTCCATAACGGTGGGACCCCTTATTAATTCCCCACTACCATTTATTGCATGCTTGGGTGTAGAAAGTGGTGCCAACTCTTTCCACTGTTGCCTAAAGTCAATTTAGCCCCACATCACTACAAATGCCTCTACTGTGGGCATTTAATTAGCTTCTTCCACCTCTGATCCCCAACCACCACCATAAATAAGACCTTTAATTTCATGGTACAGTATTGCATTTGCTATTATGGTTTGCCAACTACAATCTGATACCACTTTCCCTATTAAATGCCACGGCGTACAACTCGGTAATACTTACGCATGGACAACTGAATTTGCACTGGTTTGTGGTTGTACAGTGCCAGCAGACTATGTGGTCGACCCCTAAGTCCCTAGTAAACTTCGATCAGTTTGTCGTTAGGTAAAATTTGATTACCGTCAACCTACTGTGTTGTTCCTTCCGTATTCACATGTAATTCCCATTGTCTAATTTGGGTTCCTCCACAGAGAACTTACAATCACAACATATGGTTCACGCGGAGTAGAACAATGGAAAATAAGGCCATTGTAATTGCGAAATTGCAACATTCAGTGAACAAGCTCAAGGCAAAAGTGCTGGAGAATAGGCTGCAACAAAGATCATCCTCGGAGTCACACCTACAGATGACTCACGACCTACACGCCGCGAAATGGTCTATAACCACCTGGATGTTCTCTATTGCAATATCGACGGTTATGTTGTTGTCCTTGCTGCTCTGTATGGTGGCATTATAGTGTGGGGCCACCCCCACATGGTTTTTTTAAGGTAGGGATGACAATGGGGCGGGCACGGGGTAGGTTGAGCAATACCCTTACACATACCCGATTTCGAAAACCATACCCACACCTATCCCTGTACCCATTGGGCTAAAACCCAACCCATACCCATCGAGTTTTATGAGTTTGTAGGCTTTACTTGGGTTCACATAGAAAATGGAAATTAATACTCATATGAAACCCACATCTAAGTACGATATATCTTTTTATCATTATAAGATTGCAAAATAGTGATATTTGGGAATATGTTGTTTAGAAATATGAAATCAAATATATTATTGACTAATTTTTTTGTTAGAACAATTTAGATTGGACTTAAACTGGAAAAATATTAATTAAAAATATTTTTTAATATTTTTTCTTACTATAAAAACATATATGGGTAGGGTACAGGCATGGGGCAGGTGAGGGCTATGCTCATACCCATACCCATACCCATGCCCGTTTTCTTATACTCGCCCTACACCCATTTAAAACCCATTTTTACCACCTATTTGGGTTTTAAATGAGATGGTTTTTGCGGGTTTTAAATGGGTATGGATTTTATTACCATCCTTATTTTGGGGTGCTGTTGTTCCCATCCCCATCGCCCTTATGTGTAGTTGTCAATGTGTACATTTTTTGTCGTATTGTATATTTTGGGATATGTATATGGGGGCATGACATGTGGGTGAAGAAGATGTTATTTTCGTCATTCCAATGTATAACAATAACGTCCTCTTCGTCATACATGTTAGCATAACGTAAATGTTATGTTGGGAAGCCCTGACCATGAATGTGCGGTCCGCCCGGATAAGAAGGCAATGGGGTACACCATTAGGGAAGATAGTGTTTGGTGGCATGAGGATTCACATGAACTGTATTTTGCTTTCGTGTAGTTCGTGTCTATTTATGTGTTTGTACATCACTTAGAAATGGAACTCCATTACATATATATTACTATATAAATATGGTTCTTACACCTGGTTTTTTGCATACTGTACAAAGGAGAAAATATTTACTTACGTACAGAATTACCGCACTTGCATGATAACTTCGAACTATGCTACGTATCCAACTAACCAGCCACTAACATGTACATCGCATACCCGGGTACACCGTATGTATGGTTGTGGTAATTCGCGTCTGTCATCGCCACAGCATCTGTCGCTCGCTGCAGTTGCGCAGAGGGGTGACACCTTCGTAATGCTGCGGTACTCCTTCGCACTCACCACAGAAAAGTATCACTAATCCTGCTTACACATGAAATATTCACATACTACATCAACCAAAACAAGCGTGCACCTATACGCAACCTTCAAGGGGATGGGGGGAAGTTCCTTATTTTGCCCCGCAGAATGTCTGCGAGACACTTGTCTCGGAGTGCGTAGATATCCTCCTGTATGAAGCAGAAGGAGTCTGCCTCCAGCGTGAGCAAGCCTATGCAGATCATACGAAAACACTACAGTCGTACCCACTGCATTTTCTAAAAAAACAAAACACGTAAATGTTAACGACCAGCGTCAGCAAACGGTGGACGTCCGCTGAAAGTAATACACATTAGTAAGGGGTTAGGGTGCTACTTGGTCTGTGTTGGGCAAGGCAGTTGAATAAGCGCTCGTGTGATAACGCCAGTGTATGTGTCCATCTTCATCAGGGTATGCTCACAGCCACTTTCTGCATGGACAAACACACCCATTACTGAAAAGGAGTTACAATGAGATGGGAACAAGGGAAATTGTGGGGATTCGTACTGCTCGAATCAACAAAGCGGCTCGGTGCTGCTGTTGTTCTACGTGAACGCATGGCGATGAGTCATACAATGCTGCTCGTCTCGAGGCCAGGTCCAGGACCATTAGGAGCCAGTGCCGAGCATGGTTATTGTACAACAACAAGAACGATTGTAAACACAACGTTGGTTAAACAGCACTACATCATATGGACGTAGTTGTTTATGTGCGCAGGCACACTTCGGCCTCCCCACCTGCAAAACTATGGGACGTAGCTGTTTGTTGATGATGTCCGACAAACTGTTCCCTGGGGTAGCCAATTTCCATTCAGTTTGCCATGTCAACACAAGAAGCTAGTCGGTAACAAAAACAATATATATATATATATATATATATATAGTTCAGCACTGTAGATGTATGACTACACTGACGAAGCCACACAGGTGAAATTAAGACAGATGAAACGCACCAACTCATGCGTCTTCAAAAAATATTAACAAACGACACCACTTCAGGTATGCGCATTGACGTTTATGGAGGAAGTTGCTATAGTGGTTAATTGCGAACCCATTAATGCAGAACTCCCCTGCCTTGTCCCCTGGATCTCTGCGAGTGACGACCTTGACCAACCTCTTTACGTCGATTACATAAATGCTTTACGTCCTTCCTTCATCCAAATGACGTTGCCTACATAGTGAGTTACACCATTTCAAAGTGACGAGGTCTGCCGGTGGGAGAATTTTAGGAAGGGGGAGGGGAGCTGAGGAATGGTGTGACGTAGTAAAATATGCATCACTGCTGCGATGCAAACACTAACTAGTCCAACACTTTCCTGAACGACTTGCACCACAGCCGCACAGTCAATAATAGCTAAGCATCCTTGCTGCACAGAGGACTTAGCAAGTACCATCTAGCAGCCTACATTACAGAAATAGCGAGTTACTTTCACCTTACAAGCAGTGTCCAATGTACAATACACTCCAACCATGCACTGGAGAAAGACAAAGTTAGTTAGCAACGTACAGTGTCTCCTCATCCTGGATGGGGAGGACGACCAGCAGTCACATCATGTACAGTGCATGGACATGCAGGACACTTCTCCCGACCCCTCCGCACCCTAACCTTTGACGCAGGCATCGATACATTAGCTGACCCCTAAAACAAACCCAAGTTAAGTGCATAATGTTAACCACACATACGCATCACACATAATTGGCAGTTCACGGCAGCGATGGGTTTTGGGGGAAACACATGCATTGCATAGGGTATACCACATGGCAGGCTTACGTGTACCTAGGTAACCTACCACGTGCAAGTTGGTATATGATGTTAAGGTTTTCATGCAGGGCCACAACAGCAAAGGTTGGTTGGGAGTGGGTTCTGATGTGCTCTCTTGGTAAATTGCAGCGGGAACATAGCTTGTCAATCATATGTTAGTAAAGTTCTCCTCAATGCTCAGATAACATTGCAGTTTATGTTTCTCTGGCTATGTGAATTGTACTCCCGTATATGTGTGTGCAAGTATGTGGACATATATATAAGTTCATGGTTCAATAACGCATGGAGGAGGGGTGGGTCGCCGGCCTCAACCGAGGGTAGTGTGGGGCAAACAGAGCCCAGTTTCAAGGCAGCATCAGCTGCGCCAACAACAGCCTCCATCTAATCTAGCCCTCCATCCTACAAGCACATCACGAGGAGGACAGTGGCCATTGCGTTCATGCTGTCATCCCTGCCGTGATGGAAGGAAATCAGCAACGATGCATGTGGGATTAAGTGCCTGAGATGGGTCAACCACTGTAAACATACATACATACATACAAATATTATAATTGAAGAATCAAAGGCTATGAGATCACCCTACAGTCGAAATGTAAATGCGGAAAAATAAATCGGGACAAAACACGATCGATTGTTAACGAGGTTGGGCCTCAAAAGGCTTAATCCCCGCCTAGAGTTCCCTAACTCTAAGATTAACCCAAATCTTTATTAGGAGGGATGATTACAACTCTAGAGTACATCTACTCTAAATTCCAAGACCCAAGTTGACACTCTCAACAAGGCTTGGTAGAGTTGACCCTTCAACTCTATAATCCCACCTAATCACTACTTGAACAACGCAAAGAGTAATGGCAATTTGAAGCTCAATGAGTACAATATTTGAGAGTATGAGTATGCCAATGAATGCTCTTCTTGCTTGGTATCTCCAACTCTCAACCATCTTGCATATTTACAGGCAAGGCTTGGAGAAATAGAAGGAAAGTAGTCGTTAGACACATCCTGATTTCTTGTTTCAGTTCAAGGCCTTGAACTGCAGTTTAGTGACACTGAAGATTGTCCAAAATCTGCATGTAATGGCTACTTGATCTCTTTTCAACGGCTGACTGATTTTCTGGGCTGATTTGATTCTCTTGGGCTGATTTGTCATTCTTTCCATAAGCAAGATACATCTCAATAATCTCAAGATGCATGAAAGGTTAAAATAAACTTGCCTTTGATTGAATATTGCAATATTCCCATAATAATGTCAATTGTAAATAGCAATTTTAGAATATGATTAAAATATCACAAGATTGGAGAACTTGCCTTTTTTGTCTTTCATCAAAACATATTAATAAACATATTGAGAGTTTCATGAAAGCTAACAATCTCCCCCTTTTTGATGAAAGACAAAACCCAATAATATATCAATATAATTTTGAATGGCACAAGTAAAAACTTTCCAAATACTTCTCCCCCTTTTTGTATTTCATTAAAAAAGTAGCACAAGAGGAGAAAGAAAAATTAGAGCATGTAAAAATTATTGCAAACACA
>NCQV01089948.1:0-22025 GCA_002740545.1 Lophocereus schottii | reverse complement strand
TGGTTTGGGTGTTATGATGGTGTATACCCTATTATGGGGTAACCTTTGGATTAAAATAAGTCTTCATGTTTAATGCAAGCCTTATCCCCCATGGACGGCGGTAACGCTCCGTTCATTGAGTCATTGTATCTTATTGGTAATCATAAGCAGATGAAAACAGGCAATGGATCATGTATACTTGGGGTGTTACAACACACCTAAAGCACAGCCATCTAGGAGGGAAATCTGCCTTGCTAAGCAACCAGGTGTCTAGGTGCCCATTTCTGCCGTGACTTGTGCTTCATGGTTGACATCTTAAATGCTGAGTAGTCTTGACTTTCCTTTCATGGAAGGAAACCTCAAGATGTCTAGTTTACCCTCGTTTTTGAATCATAGCATTTTGACGTCATTTACCCCTTGAATCAGCCTGATTTCCAAAACCGTGCAGATTAGACTTTGAAACAGCACAGGTTTAGTAATTAGCTTAATTCACTAGCCAATTGAACTCCAAATCTGGTGATTCCAATTGGAAATGAAATATAAGACCTTAAGCTTGTATGTACACCAAAAAAACAAGCAACTAAACTAGGATTAAACTTGATAAATCAAGTAGACAAAACTAGGTGAAAAACCGGATGAAAAACCGGGTGCATCACCATCTATGTTCTTCACCAAACAATTAATGGCCGTGGCTTTGGACTTGGTTTCTTGATTATTTTAGATCATTTGAACGTTCATGGATCTTATGGATGGGCCTCGATCATTCTCCCCTTGTTGGGAAGATTTGATCCTCATATCAGAAAGATAATCATCTGCTTCATAAGGGCTTAAATCAGCAACATTGAATGTGGTTGATACTCCATATTCACCTGGTAATTCCACCTTATAAGCATTGTTATTAATCCATTCCAAAACCTCGAATGGACCATCTACTCGTGGCATCAACTTAGTTTTCCTTTTGGAAGGAAAACGTTCTTTACGTAGATGTATCCATACCAAATCGCCTACCTTGAAAAGCTTCTCCCTCTTGTGCCTGTTAGCTTGGGCCGTGTATGATAGGGTAGTTTTCTCAATCTTGGCCTTTTGCTAACTCATGCAACTTTTAAATCTCTTTCACTCTAGCTGCGGCATCCGTACTAGGCTTTTCATCTAATGGTCGAGAAGTAAGATCAAGTGGACTTAGGGGATCAATCCCATAGGCCACCTTAAAGGGTGATAGACCAGTAGCCTTGCTGGGAGTCTTGTTGTACGCAAACTTAACATGTGGAAGTAATAGATCCCAGGCTTTTGCTTGGTTTTTAATCAAAACCCTTAATAGAGGACCAAGGATCTGATTAGTAACCTCTGTTTGCCAGTCCATTTGTGGATGACAAGTGGTACTGTATTTGAGTTTGGTACCCAACTTCTTCCACAAAGTAATCCAAAAGTGACTTAAGAACTTCGTATCTCGATCTGAGACGATGGAACGAGGAATTCCATGTAATCTCATCACCGCCTTGAAATAGAGCTCAGCGACATAAGTAGCATCATTAGCCTTGCTGCAGAGAATAAAATGAGCCATTTTTGAAAATCGATCCACAACCACAAAGATAGAATCCTTATTTCCTTTGTGTCTTTGGTAAACCAAGTATGAAATCCATACTAACGTCTACGCAAGGTAACGTAGGAATAGGTAGTGGCGTGTAAAGCCCTTGGGGGAGTGAATGACTCTTCGCAATCTGACATGTACTGCATCTTCTAATGATATCTTGAACGTCCTTCTCCATGCCTATGCTTAATTACACACGATTTAAGCTTAAACATGCATAAGCTGAAAGTTTAAGCTACAAACACAAGATTTCTTTCTTAAACTCTTTCGTGAGCATTAAGAAACCTTGTTGACTCAATTTCCCTTCAAGGAAGGTAAGGGATGCACGGCTGCCACCTCAAAAGGCTGATGAATGCATTGCTGCCGAGCTGAGTTAGTGTGGCCGGTCCAAAGCTTGCCATGTGTCGCCTTCTTTATGCTTCCACGTGTCACTCTCCTATGTGGCTAGGTGCCACCTTACCAAACAGCTCTAGCTGACTAAGCAGGCAAGCACACACCTCAAGCAAACCCATCTAGGAGGGAAATCCACCTTGTTAAACAACCGGTGTCTAGGTGCTCGTTTCTGCCGTGACTTATGTTTCATGATTGACACCTCAAATGCTAAGTAATCTGGGCTTTCCTTACATAGAAGGAAACCTCAAGATGTCTAGTTTACCCGCGTTTTTGAATCATAGCATTTGGACGTCATTTACCCCTTGAATCAGCCTGATTTCTAATACCGTCCAGGTTAGACTTCAAAACAGCACAGGTTTAGTAATTAGCTTAATTCACTAACCAATTGAACTCCAAATCTGGTAATTCCAACTGGAAATGAAAGCCAAGACCTTATGCTTGTATGTACACAAAAAACAAGCAATTAAACTAGGATTAAACTTGATAAATCAAGTAGACAACGTCGGGTGAAAAATCGGGTGCATCACCATCAATGTTCTTCACCAAACAATTAATGGCCGTGGCTTTGGACTTGGTTTCTTGATTATTTTGGATCATTTGAACGTTCATGGACCCTACGGATGGACCTCCATCACAATCTCAACCAACAATTACCAAAAGATAGGCCTTCAAACAGTAATAAATACCCAACAATCATAGACAATGTTTCTTTTTGTCCTGGACGCAGTCAAGGCCATTCACAACCAACAATCAAAATCAACAATTCCCAAAAGATGGCCCTTCAAACACTGATAAATGCCTTCACACCCCACAATCACGATTAATGTTTCTTTTTGTCGTGGACGCAGTCAGGGCTCACCGCAACCAACAATCAAAACTAACAATTCCCAAAAGGTAGGCCTTCAAACACTAATATTCAAGATATGATGATTTTTTTGGGGACATATTGATAACACTGCCGCAAGCGCACGAGTGTTCGTAGTATAGACAAAGATATCATTTCTGAGGGACTAAAGTAATCTATCAATCCTAGTCTTGTCAGAATATGCTAAGCAAAACTCAATTTCAAATGGATTGGATTATCTACTGCAAATAAACTTGTCTAAATCAATAAGAGAAAAACGTCTAGGAATTTTCATTGTTATGGAAGAGAATTGGATCAAAATGAAAAACATGTGCTATTCTCTAATTGGTTAATTCCAAGGAATCGTAATCTTGTCAAGAAACTTGATCAACTCTTTTGAAATCAATCAAATTTGCCTAAACTACGCAAATATGTTCTTTCACACTAATTTAACTTAATCCAAGTTTACCATATTCGATTATTTACTAGCCCTCCTAACATATAAATCTCTCTTTCGAGATGAAGTTATACTATGTCTATTCAAGCAGTCTAACAATTGAATGTCGTCTTCCGAATGTTCACTCGACTGTTTCAATTGTGCAAGCAAATTTTTGCCGAAAATTAATTCACAACATATCAAACCCTTGATAGAATGAAATTAAACCAATCATTAAAATAAGCACAATTCTTTAAAAATCAAAACATGATCCAATAACAAATTTAAAAACTACTAAATCCTAGGCTAAGAAAACTACTCAGACATGATTAAAGATAAATCAACCAAAAAAAGATCAGTGAAATCCTGAGCCAAAAGGACTCGATTGATATGGCCTTCACCAAGGGCTTGGAACCGCCTCAGGATCAAAACTCTCACGCTCAAAACTCACTCAAAACCAAACTAAGAACAAAATTTAAGAGAATAAAACAAATCTGAACTAAACTACTTGTTTACTTTGCTTTTGAGTTGAAGTTGAGTGCCTTGGAATACTGTAGAACGTATCTATTTATAGAGAGTTTTAGTTGATCTCTGCCACACAGCCGAGGGAAAACAAAAAGTCGACAGTTACAGGCACACACGGTCTATGGGCTCCACCACGGGCTGACCATGGTCTACGCTGGGTCTTGAATTTTGCTCTTTCTTTGCTCGACAGTTGTGGCATGACATGGATAACCATGAGGGAGGCCAAAACACAGCCATTAAAGGTCAAATGCTGGGTAAAAGGACTAAAAATCCTGCCAAATACATAAAACAACTATACAAAAGTATAAATCAAGAATAAGAGAGTAAATAACATCATCAAGCACAAAATTCTCCTGAAAACGAGGCAAAATAGCCCTAAAAAGATGTACATATAAAGTACTTTTCAAGCTCCCCCATGCGTAAGCTATTGCTTGTCCTCAAGTAATGCAAGGATTAAAGATATACACAGCCTCTTCAGGGTAGACATAAATAACATTCAAATGGCAAGGATGACCTGAAGGTAGCCGAAAAAGATGCAAAAATATCATTCACAAACGGAATAGGGTATGAAATTTCAAAAACTTTTTAATAGACTATAATGAAAAATTTCAACCAATCGTATCCCAAATTATTAAATACAATCATTCTAACACATGAAATGAGTAAAACTAGCAAGGTCAGTAGACTTTACTGTAGTTATATAGCACTTTGCACTCATGTGTTTAACAATGCATATATATGAAGGTTCTCTTAATTCTCATTCCTTTAGTGGGGCATAGGGTAAAGGTAAGAGGGGAATAAAAATTTTTTTTAGAAATGAGGAGCTAAAAGCCATAGACTAAGAGCTTAAACAATTCTAATGCATCATACTACATCCTCCTCAAACCATATCAACTCAATAATAAAATAAATCCCAAAAGGAAAATAGATAGAGTTGAAAATTACAAATATCTTACATTCCTACCAAGGCTAATCACTTTCTTTAAAACTTTTCGTCTTTTTTTCTCTCTCCTTTCCTTTTGTTATCACATTCTTTTTTTTAATTTTTTCTTTTTTTTTTCCCTTTCTTTCAAAAAGGAATAGCCAACGGAATTCTATAACTAACTCCCCAATGCTTGAATCACATATTTCCCTCAATATGAGCACATCATAATAAAAAGGGGAAGGAAAGTAGCAGAAATAAGAGTTAGAGAGGAGGAGGTGGAGGAGGATGGCGCCAGAAATTACCTGAGAACTTTGCCGCACTTAACCCTTTCTTCTATGGTTGAACCAGATTAGTTAGCGTATGAATATGAACATTGTCAATTACTTGTCCCACTAGATATGGCTTCAATCGCTGTCAATTGACTGTGAAAACCCCGGTAGACTCACTCCATATCTCCACTGCTCCACTGGATTAAAATTTGGTAATGGTAAATGGTCCCGACCATCGAGATTTCAGTTTACATAGAAACAATCTCAACCTTGAGTTGAACAGGAGGACCATATCACCTTTTTCAAAATTCTTCGTCGCAATGTGTTTGTCATGTCATTTCTTAGTTCGCTGTTTGTAAATACGTGAATTTTCATAAGCCTTGAATGTTAGTTTGTTGAGCTCATTTAGTTGCAGGAATCTTCATTCTCCTACTGCTTTGAGATCAAAATTGAGTGTCTTCGTAGCCCAATAGGCCTTATGCTCCATTTTCACTGGCAAGTGACAAGGTTTTCTAGACACTAATCGGTATAGTATGGTACTAGAGGAGCTTTATAAGTAGTTCAGTATACCCACAGAGCATAATCAAGCTTCAAGGACTAATCTTTATGGGATCGATCCACCATTTTTTCCAATATGCTTTTCAATTCTCTATTTGAGAGTTCCACCTGCCCACTTATTTAGGGAGGTTAAGGCATAGCGACCTTATGAAATATCCTGTATTTTTTTTAAGACTGACTCATGAGGCTTGTTGCGAAAATCTGTGTCGTTGTCACAAAGAGGAGCTCTTGGTGCGCCAAATTGTACGAAAATATTTTTTTTCAGAAATTTAAGGACAACTTTGGAATCATTTGTCAGGGAGCCAATGGCTTCCACCCACTTAAAAACATAGTTAACTACCACAAGGATATGAAGGTTGTTATGGGAGGGAGGAAAAGGACCCATGAAGTCGATCCCCCATACATCAAACAACTCTACTTCGAGTATGACACTTTAAGGCATTTTATGCCTATTGGAAATGTTCCCTATTCGCTGACATCTATCACTTATCATGACAAATTTCCTTGTGCCCTTAAACAGTGTGGGCCAATAGAAACCTGCTTGGAATACTTTCGTAATGGTTTTATCTGGTCCAAAACAACCACCATAGGTTGAAGCGTGGCAGTGGTGTAAGACACTGTGGACATCTTCTTCAAGCAAGCATCTTCTATAAATCCTATCTCAGCATAGCTTATAAAGGAAAGGGTCCTCCCACACATACTATTTTGCATCTGTAAAGAACTTCTTTCTTTGTTGGTAGGACAATCCTGGAGCTAACACATCGCACACTTTGAAGTTCACCATATCAACATACCATGGAGCAGCTTGTTGGGATATAGCTAATAACTGCTCTTTAGGGAAAGAATCATCAATGGGAAGCTCTTCACTAGGAGTGGACTCTGGGCTTACAAGAGATAGATGATCGGCAACCTTATCAGCCAATCTTACATTGTCTTTGATTTTTAAATCAAACTCTTAATGGAGGCGGACCCATCAGATGAGTTGAGGTTTGGAACCAGATTTCTTAATTAAATGTCATAAAGTGGCATAATCAGTGAAAACGATGGCGATGGAATTGATTAAATAGGACCAAAATTTTTTCAAGGCAAAGACAACTACAAGAACTCTTTTTCTGTCGTGGCATAATTGACTTGAGTCTCATCAAGTGTGTAGCTAGCATAGTATATGGCATATGGCTTATTATCCTTTTATTGACTAAAAATGGCCCCTACATCATAGTCACATCGCACATTATTTCGAAAGGTAGCTCCCACTGTCTGGAGCTTGTATTATGGGGGCGGTGATTAACGCCTCTTTTAGTCTGTGAAAAAGCACTTAACCATTCTTCGTTAAACTCAAAAGGCACATCCTTGACAAGTAATTGAGTGAGAGGTTTTACAATCCTTGAAAAATCTTTTATGAACCATTGGTAAAAACCGACATGTCCAAGAAAACTTCTCACACCTTTTACAGAAATTGGTGGGTGCAATTTCTCAATTACCTGCAACATTGCTTTGTCAACTTTAATGCCTTTGTTAGAAATAACATGACCAAGGAGAACTCCATCTTACACCATAAAATGACATTTCTCCTAATTCAAGATCAAATGCACATCTTCACATATTTGCAAAACCTTAGATAAGTTATTTAAGCAATGGTCATACATTGTACCATACATAGAAAAATCATCCATAAAGACTTCCCTTATATCCTTAATAAAATCTGGAAAGATAGCCATCATGCAACATTGAAATGTGGCATGAGCATTACATAACCCAAATGGCATTCGTCTATAAGCATACGTGCCATATGGACATGTAAAGGTAGTCTTTTCTTGATCATTTAGGTGAATAGGGATTTGAAAGAATCCCAAATATCCATCTAAGTAGTAACAATATGAGTTCTTTGCTACTCGTTCAAGCATTTGGTGTTCAATTGACGACTTATTTACGAGTGGCCTTATTTAATTTTCAATAATAGATACGCATAGGCCACCCTATAACAGTCCTAGTAGGGATTACCTTATTATTCTCATTTTTGACGATAGTCATCCCTCCTTTCTTAGGTACAACATGGACTGAGCTTACCCCTGCACTATTTGAGATAGGGTAGATAATGCCGGCTTTAAGCAACTTCAAAATTATCTTTTTAACCACTTCTTGCATACTAGGGTTTAATCTCCTTTGGCCTTTAATTGACGGCTTACGATCTTCCTCTGTCAAGATTCGATGTATACATAGGGAATGACGAATTCCTTTTAAGTCATCTAGGGTGTATGCTATGGCTTCATGATGCTTCCTGAGCACTCTAAGCAAAGAGTCAACTCCGGTAGCATTCAAGTTTGCAGTCACAATCACAAGATATGTAGATTTTGGTCCAAGGAATTCATACCTCAGTGATGAAGGGAGAGACTTTAACTCTACCTCGGGAGATTTTTCCCAATCAGATGAGGGTTTACTCTCATCTTATTATAATTCCACTTTAGAAGAGGAAAGCAGAATTGGTGCAGAGGTTTCTAATAATTGAGCAAATTCAGCTACTTCGGGGTTTTCATCGTTAGTAGTACGATTATTCAGCATCAAGTGCTCAAGTTGATCATTAGAATTAATGTTGGATGCAGTTTCTCGTATTAAACTATCAACCACATCAACCTTATTACATTCATTAGAAATAGAAGGATACTTAACAGCTTTTAGTGAATTAAATTCCACATGAACATTGCCTACATCAAAAGTTAGGGTACTATTTTTCACATCGATGTGATACCCTGCAGTGGCAAAGAATGGCCTGCTGAGAATGATTGGGGTCTGTGGATCCTCTTCCATTTCCGAAATTACAAAGTCTACCGGTATGTATAAATCCCTTACTTTTATTAGGACATCCTCTAAATTACCCACAGGGTATTTTACAGAATGGTCTGCTAATTACAAGGAGATAGCAGTTGGTCTTAACTCTCCTAATATGTGTTTTTCACACAGAGAAAGGGGCACCAAGCTTATTCTTGACCCTAGATCACACAAAGCACGGTCTATAGGTACATTCCCTATTAGGCAGGGAATTGAAAAACTGCCGGGATCCTTTAACTTGGTTGGAAGCTTATTTTGAATTACTGCACTACACTCTTCAGTCAAAGCTATCATTTCATGTTCTTCTAGCTTTCTTTTATTAGATAGGATTTCTTTCAGGAATTTAGCTTATAAAGGCATTTGGGCTAAAGCTTCAGTAAATGGTATGTTTATGTAGAGTTTCTTCAGGGCATCTAAAAACTTTCGAAATTGTATATCAAGTTTTACCTTAGCCATCCTGTGGGGAAATGGTAGAGGTGGTATGTAGGGCTTTGGGGAAATGGTCCTAGGGTCCTTGGGAACCTCGTCAGGCTTATGCATGACATCATCAATTATTTCCTTAGAAGGCAAAGCTATTTCTTTCTGAACATTCTCGACATGCTTATTCTTTTCTTGTGAAGATTCATCGTGGGTAATTTCCTTAGGTCCCTTTAGTTGCTTGCCTCCTTATAGAAGTATTGCATTGCATTGGCCCTATGGGTTTAGCTCAGGTTCACTAGGTAGTCTATCTAGGTGTGTAGATGAAACAGTAGCTTTCTAAGCAATCTGGGTCTCTAACATCCTATTATGAGTTGTGAGCATATCAACCTGAGTAGCTAATTGCTTAACGTACTAATCTTATTTCTGTTGTACCATGAGCATGTTTTCCATCACTAACTCTAAATTTGACTTTGGGGCATCTCAGAAGGGAATGGGGGTCTTTGAAAACCAGGGGGTACTCTAGTATTCATAAGCGGCATATTCACAGGGTTTCGATTCAACCTATAAGAGAGCTTCGAGTGATTCATCTAATCTGGATTACAGGTATTATAGTAAGGGTCATAGGTCAATCTTGGGTTAAAATTTTGAACATAATTAACTTCATGTGGACCCTGTGAAAAAGGGCTTCCAACTGGACAATACAAAGATTTATGCTCAATTGGGCCACAAATCTCGTGAGGGTCATTCTTTTAGTCACAGCATCTACTTTAGTAGAAAGTAAAGTAAAGGCATCATCTTCAAGCTTACCTCCAACCCGCCTGGGTTAGGATCATTTAGTGGACCATTGAAGGTTATTAAGTGCCATCTTCTCAATAAGATTATAAGTTTCATCGTCGGTCGTGCTCATCAAACTCCCTCCTGCTGCCACATCAATAGTAGACCTCACAGCTTAGATCACACCATTATAAAAGGCCTGGATAATCATCCAGCGCTGAAGACTATGATGGGGGCACAAACGTAGTAAATCTTTAAAACGCTCCCAGGCTTCATAGAGCGTCTCATCCTGTTTTTGTAGGAAGTTGGTGATTTGATTTCTTAAGCTCGCTGTCTTGCTTGGAAGGAAGAATTTGGCGAGGAAAGCTCTTGTCAACTCGTTCTAAGTGGTTATGCAATTAGACGGTAAAGAGTACTACAAAGCCCTTGCTTTATCCCTCAATGAGAAAGGAAATAATCATAGGTGAATCGCATCACTGGAGATTCCGTTTAACTTTATTGTATTGCACATCTCTAAAAAGACCAAGAGGTGTAAATTCGGGTCATCCAAAGGAGTTCCATAGAATTGAGATTGCTGCACCATGGAAATAACTGCTAGCTTGAGCTTGTAGTTGTTGGTAACTACAACAGGTCGAGCTATGCTTGAGGCGATCCCTTGGACTTCGGGGGTAACGAAATCATGAAGGGTCATTCTTTCTTCACCCGCCATGCTTGAATTCCTTCTTGCTTCACACATTTGTTCTTTGATCCTTAGCTTTTTCCTCCTCAAGCGAAAAGTTCTCTCAATTTCTAGATTGGGCTCGCACAAAATCAGACTTCGCATAAACTAGAAAAAATTCCTGCGAGCACTTTCACCAACACTACTAGCGCAATTAAACAGGAAAAAGGAAAAATTACAAGAAAACAAAATAAAGCAAAACAACAAAAATGCTTAGTCACGTTCTTAAGACAATACTCAATAGTTAGCACTTTAATCCCCGATACTGGCGACAAAAATTTGATCAACAATGCCGTAAGCGCACAAGTATCCGCAGTATAGATAAAGATATCGTTCCTCATGGAGAAAAGTTATGTATAGAGCCTAGTCTTGTCGGAGTATGCTAAGCAAAACTCAATTTTAAATGGGTTGGATTAACTGCTACAAATAAATTTGTTTAATCAATAAGAGAAACACATTTAGGATTTTTTGCAGTTATAGAAAGGAATTGGATCAAAATTAATAGACACGTGCTATTCTCCGATTGGCTAATTCTGAGGAATTGGAATCTTATCTATTCTTTCGAAAACAATCAAATTTACCTAACCTAAGCAAACGTCATTCTTTCAAACTAATTTGACTTAATCCAAGTTTAATATATTCGATTACTTACTAGCCCTCCTAACATGTAAATCTCTCTTTCGAGATGAACTTATCATATGTCTATTCAAGCCGTCCAACAACCAAATATGGTCTTTCAAATGTTCACTCGATTGCTTCAATTGTGCAAGCAAATTTTTGCCAAAAATCAACTCATAACATATCAAACACTTAATAGAAGGAAATTAAACCAATCATGAAAATAAGCACAATTCTTTAAAAATCAAAATATTATCCAGTAATAAATCCAAAAACTATCCAGTAATAAATCCAAAAACTACTAAATACCTAAGACTAGGAAAACTGATCAGACATGATTAAAGATAAGCTAACCAAAAAAAGATCGGCAAAATTTTGAGCAGAAGGGACTCGACTGAGATGCCCTCCAACAAGGGCTTGGAACTGCCTCAGGATCAAAACTCTCACACTCAAAACTCACTCGAAACTAAACTAAGAACAAAATTTGAGAGAATAAAACTAATCTAAACTAAACTACTTGCTTGCTTTGCTTTTGAGTTGAAGTTATGTGCCTTGGAATGCTGCAAAACGTCTCTATTTGTAGGGAATTTCAGTTGATCTTAGCCACACAGCCCAGCGAAAATGAAGAGGTAATAATTACAGGCACACCACGGTCAGTGGCCTCTACCAAAGGCGGACCGTGATTTGCGCTGGATTTGGAATTTGGCTCTTTCTTTGCTCTACGATCGTGGCATAACATGGATAACCGTGGGGGAGGTCAAAATATAGCCATTAAAGGGAAAATGCTAGGTAAAAAGACTAAAAATTCTGTAAAACACATAAAATTACTATGCACTAGCAGAAATCAAGAATAACAGAGTAAATAACATCATTAAGCAGAAGATTCTCCTAAAAACAAGGCCAAATAGCCTTAAAAAGATGCACATATAAAGCACCTATCACATATTACACCCTATAAATTTGAAATGTCATTATAAGGCTCTATTGAAATGGGCATCAAAGCCAAGAAACAACACTACCAATTTCATTTCTTCGCAAAGTTGACATAACTGTACTATTGTCCAATGCGAGTGTTGCCCCTGGAAGAAGATCAAGGATATGAAGTTCCACTTCACTGTCATTATTTATAATCCATATATAAGATAAGACACAATTAATAGTATATATGGCATTAGCAATATATATGCATTGTAAATACATAATACTTATTGTACTCTAACTTATATTAACCTATGCACTTGACGAAGAACCTAGTCTTTTCTCTAGAGCACGAAGCCGAGCAACATAAGACTCATGAATGCCTTTTAGTTATTTAGAAACTCGCCTATTAACTTCAGCATTAATCCTCTCTTGAATTACATCTTCATTAATAACTTGGCTTTCATAACTTGCACAAGCTAACACCACTTGACCCATGCCTCTTTGATGATGCGATACTTTCATATGTTTGAGGACATGAGTAAAAGCCTCTTGGGGCGTAAGGTTATCAACCTTATACTTCTTAAGCTCCTGTTGATGCAGTAGTTGGAGGTCTTCATATGCTTCCTCGATATGCTCATCCAACTAATTTCTATCTTCCTTTATTGTTTGAATTTTCCATAATCGCAAATAGTACGGTTCTTCCTGCTCTTCTACTTCTGGTCTAGAGTGATCAGGTAAGTTGTTGTCCAATGCACCAATTGGTTTCTGCAACTACAACCATTAAAACGCCTTATTTAAAGTGCAATTATATCCAACAGTTAGCAAGTCAATAATTGGTCTAAAAAGAACTTTAAGAAAAAGCCAAGTACACAATTCAGTACAAAAGTATATATAAACTTAAGTTACCATCGCAAAGAAGGTGCTATCAATTGATTTTGTGCCAACTTTGCAACCATTTTCTAATATGTTTGATTTTTAGTGTTTGTCTCACCTCAACACTATAAGAAATAGGAAAATCCATAAAGTGCAAACATTAGAAATTGTATTTATTATTATATCAAGATTATGATAAATGTATATATTCAAATGATATAATGAAAAGAACCTTGAACTTACCCTTAGCTTATCAACGTCCCAATGCTATACTAACCATTTTCGTTTATCAGGGTCCACCTCTTTTTGCAGATGATCCTGATAATCAGCCGCATCTATGGCGTTATCGACATGACAACCTTCGGGCAATTTAAACATTTCCTACATGTGATAGAAATTATTAATGATGAAACTATTTGGAAAGCATAAGTGGACAAGGGAAAGTTAGTATTAGTGTAAAAACGTTGAACTTCATAAAATACTTCCTCTTTCTATCTGGTTGTATGTCATCCCACTTTTCCACATCTAGGGGCATTAATTATTTCCTTAAATAACTTGCCTCAGTAATAAACTGAATGCTACTGGTGCCAACAATATGCTTGAGTTATGGGGGGATTTCGATCTCTATTTTTATTGGATATGCATCCCTTTTCCCTTACCAGTATAGGCACTTTGTGTGCCATGTCTCGGCAAGGAAGCTATAAAAATTAAGGAAATAGACATAGCTAAAAACTACACCTCTTAAATAGTTTTAAAAAATAATAATAACATCAGGTGAAATAATAGATCATTATTTCAAAGAACAGTCAAATTAGTATATTGGAACCTATAGAAATTCATGGAATGAGAGGTAATTGTTGAAAGCACAAAATGAATCGCTTGGATAATGAGGCAGTGTTGCTGGTGCTAATCAGAAACTTGCAGATAAATCTTAGAATGATTTCAGCAATGATGGGGCCATTGTTAGGTTCAAAAGTGTCAAACTCACATTCCGTACTATTTTGTGTGAACTCTAGAAAAAGAGAGAGAGAGAGAGAGAGAGAGAGAGAGAGAGAGAGAGGTCAAAAAATTTCAATAAAAAACTTAGGACCCCTGCTACTGTTTCTAGAAACTTTAAGTTCATAGTTTGCAATGGATTATGTAAAGCGCATGGAGATGACTTACTATAGTCGTTAGTGATTTCATTATGTTCTATGATTTATGACATGATGTAAAGGATAATCCTTGTACTAGTTTTCTGGAGTGGAACTAAGAAGCTAAATTAATTCGCTCCCAAAAAAGGAAAAAATAAGAAAAAACGATAGTTTTCCAAACCTTCGTGATTAGATGACTCAATCTAATTTTCGTCTTCTATGTTGTGACTCATAAGTCTGTCCATTATTCTATCTACATGTACAAGTTCAACAAAAAGGATCTCAACATTATTAAATAATCTTCAGTCTCGAAAAAATTATTGTAGTTAGCAGATTGTTAAGACTATATAATGCGTACTCTTACTGGATAACTCCCGTTCCATATCATGGGAGGGAATTGTGTGGTCTTCTCTAGCCATTTCATTTTACTCATGAGCTATAATTAACGATGTTAAATATTAGTACATAAAACTGCACTTTAAGAAGAATACTATAACAAACAATCATACAACCATGTGCAGATGTTGATCCTGTCCTTATCCTTTGTTTTTCTAATGTAAGTCTGCATGAAGTGCTTCCCTAACTAACAAGGTGGACATCATCTAGTTGTGCATGGACTCTTTTACTTAGACAAAATGAAATAATGCAAAAATAATCTATTAAGGGACAATGTCAAATATAGTAACACACCCCGCTGATATTGGAGAGAAAACAATGAGGCCCCTGTGTAGAATGCGACCTTGAATCCCACTTTATCAGACTAGGTAGGATACATGGAATTGGAAAAACGTTAAAGCAAATAAGATCAGCATATAAGCAATCACCAATCATTACTCAGAATACATTCTAGGAGCTAAAACTTAACTGAAACTTGCAATAGTTGCAGGCTCTTTGTGAATCAGAATCTGGAGAAGTGTTTTATCAGATCAAAGAAGTTTTGTATAAATGGAATATACCTGTGTGGAGTATAGGGATTGATATAGTCCTTGTCACTTGTCTTGTAGGTGCATCTAATTGGGCATGCATTATTTCATCTGATGCACATAATCAAATACTATGAAAATAGCGTATTTAAATTGAGATGCCATGGATTAAGAAATGAAAATAAGTGAAAAATTCAGCAAATTAACAAAATGGACATAGATAAAAACATATAAGCACAACAAATTATGGGTTTGCACTCACCAGCTACTATGTAAAATGCATTTTTAAAGCAAAAGTTTACAAGCACAGCAAATTAATGGTTTTTTTAGGGCTCAAATAGAATTGGAGAAGTATTTCACTAAACAAAATTCATATCAAGGAAGGGGAATATACCCGAGGGTACTGCTTTGTAACTAGCGGATGATTTTCTCAAAGTCGCATGTGTTTCGAATGTAGGTCTCTGCATAGTGAAGTTTTGATTGTCATATGGCAGATCCTCCAATTCAGCATCCACTTTTTCATCTTCAGTTGGCGTGTCATCCACTTCTTCCATAATCAGTTCTCTTTGCCTTATATGCTCATTACTTTTTTAAAAGGTAATCCAAGTTCTTGAAGTACCCTATTGTTTTTCTTATTATTTGTCTCATGTTTCTTCTCATATTCTGTGATACTTTAACGAACAATATAACTTGAATAATTTGGATTCTTTTTTACTCTATCCATATTTGTCAGACCATCTACGGTGATGTACATGGAGGATTTGTAATCAAGAAAAAACATATGTTAGAATGTATACAAAAATAAAGGTTCTACAATGTATTTCATAGAAAGTGCAAACGAGTTAAGGTGCTTACCAAGGATATCAAAACTACAAAATATCTGAAATATAGTCATATCTAGAGGCATATAAGAGAAGATGTACCAAAAAATTGAATTAAACATCCAAAAGTCATTATTATATATGTTTTACCTTTTTTCTAAAAAGGAATTAAATAGCATAAAACATCTTATTTGAGCTAAAAAAAAAAAATAATGATATCCTGTCCTTCACTTGACCCAGATTCACTGTTGTCATCAACAACTTGCATTTTGCCTTTCTTTTTATGATGTTGCAACTGTTGTGCCATAAGATTAGCATCCCCCACATCTCGTTCTACATCATTGCTAACCAAATACTTTGCACCATGATTAGGCATAGGGACATATTCTTGTTAAACAATCTCATTGTCACTGGCCAAAAATGATTTTGCTCCCTCATCTTCATCATCATAAGGTATACCACTGAAATTGCAGGGATTTGTTTTCACCGCCATTTGTCAATTCTGATGTACATGATCATCCACATAGTATAATTGTTCAACTTAAAAAGCTAAGACATATGGCTCATTTGTTTTCAAAAAGCGTTTCACGTTCATTGTAGTTATGCCATATCTTTCTCTTTTGATTCTCACATTTTCTGGGAACACATCATACCATTCACGCTCAAAGATAATAATTTATGGTTGCTACCATAATCCACTTCTATAATCTCCTTTAGGATACCAAAGTAATCTTTTTCTCCACTGTTCACATCAACGTTCACCACAATGCCTCAATCTTATGTGCTAAGATTGGCCTGTGCTTTTGTGTGGAATCTATAACCATTTACAACATATCCATCAAAGCAAGTCACTTTTTTGAGAGGGGATTGTGCCAAAATTAGAAGCTCATGACTTGCTTTTTCATCGCATTGATTCCATAACTGGTTAATCTAGACAAACAAATAAGATGCATCACTATTTAAATTAATTGGATGTATTGGACTTACAATGTTTTACTTACTCTTTCTTCAAATCACTCGGTAAAAGTAAGCAATGTATTAAGACTTTCAAACTCCCTAGAAACAAACTCTAAAAAAATGAAATTATGGTTATGAAGATTTTTTGTATGTTTAAAATATTAGAAGTTATATTAAAATTTCCTAATTAATAAAAGTTTGTGCTTCATCACAATTTCTTAAACATAAATGTGAGCACTCTTCCAATCTTCATAGGAAAGAACCTTGATAGTTCCTTAACCCAGTGGCTTTCCTATCATGGTCAATACTGCTAATCCCTTATCTTGTTTGTCTTCATCATCTTCATTCCTTTCTAGACAATTAAATCTAGTCTTAGCTTTATGTAAATACCGTGAATAAAAGGTCAAACACTCATTTGCTATATAAGCTTTAGCAATTGAGCCCTCTGAACGAGCTTTATTATGCGCAAATTCTTCTAATGTGTGCATGATCCTAACCATCAACGAAAGCATAAAATAAGTGCAGTGCGTAATACTTTACAATATGTTATGTTTTTTTAAGATAAAAAAGAATTCTGTAGCACCTTTCAAATGGCTACACCCAACGATACTGAACTAGTCCAGCGGGCTTTGCTTCAGTAGCCAAGTGGATCGTTTAGTGTACCATGGCGTCAAAAAAGGGGGCACAAAAACACGCCGTAGCTTATAAAGCGTAATTGCAATGTTCTTCTCTACTCTCTCCAAAACATCAACCTTTAATGCCTTCGAGCATAATTATTTAAAGAATAATGACAATCAACAAGCGGTTCATACATATCTGCATCTAATTTTCTAGGAAAGGCAAGTGCTAGCAAATATGGCATAAATATATGATCATCATAACTATCGAGTGACCCTGTTATTTTTCCCTCATTGACATTAACACATCAACCTATACTAGATGAATACCCATCTAGCACCTTTAAATCTGCTAAGAAATTATGCACATCTCTTCCTTCACTCAAACATAATGTAAATGATGCCTTAGGAATCTCATATTTGTCACCAACCTCTTTTTTTTTGCAAACTCTTCCTGATTCCCAATTGCACTAAGTGTAAGCAGCTCTTCAAATTATCCCTGGTCTTTCCTAGTATATTTATGAGGGTTCCGAATATACTTTCACAAATGTTCTTCTCAATATTCATGACATATAAGTTACGACGAATCAAGTTCTTCCTCCAATAACGTAACTCGAAGAAAACACTTTTCTTCTCCCAATTTAAATCAACTTCAGTTTTGTTTGCTTCCTTTTACCTCAACCTTGCCAATTTCAATATTCTCAAAATTGCAAATCTGCTTAAGAACATCATCAGTAGACATCAATTTACGATCTTCTTCCAAGAATATATGATAACCCATATAGGATTGTTTGTTCCAATGAGGCAAGTAGCATGACCAAGTGCCTTTTTTACTGACCAAGCAGGCGAGGTGTCCTTTTACACTCTATCCAGATCATGCGCAGGAAAATCATTAATTGTCCACATCAAAGCTACATGCAAATTAAATATTCACCTTTAAATGCGTCATACCTATTTACCCATGCCATAAAGTCTTAAGTTCATCAATCAATCGTTGCAAATACACATCAATATTAGTTCCAGAAGTAGTTTTGCCAGGGATGGTCATGTTTAAAAATGCATACGGCTTTTTCATACACATCTAAAGTTGTAAACTGTAAGGAACAAAAAAAACAAGCCAAATACTATACGTTGAATTTATGTTTGCATATGGAGTAAACCCATCACTACATAATCTCGACCTCACATTGTGCGGATCATTTACAAAATCAAAATTGGATGCATCAAATGACTTCCAAACTTGCGAATCAGTAGGATGCCTGAATATCCCATCATCTGGATGTTTATCCTTGTGCCATCGGATGTGAGAAGCTGTTTTGGATGACATAAGTAGTCCTCGGAGTTTTGGTGTAAGAGGAAAATAATGTAATACCTTATAAGGAATGTTCTTCCTCTGTCCCCTTTTATTGCTTTTGTCATCAATATCATCATCCTCTTCTGTCTTATCCTTCCACCTTGAATGAGAACATTTAGGATAATTTTTCTGCATGCTCATGCTTCTTTGAGTAAAGTATACAATCATTCTTACATACCTCATTTTTAACATTAGTTAAGCCAAGGTCACGAGTATGCCTTTTTGCTTCATAAGCATTAGTTGGAAATATATCATCAAAATCAAATGCCTTCTTAAAAGTTCAAGTATCATTGTGAGAGACTCATCACTCGAAACACATTAAAACTTTACATAGAGGAGATGTACCATGAACTCTACCTTTGATAATTTCTCACATCCTAGAAATAGCTCTTTCTCAGCATCTCTTACTAATCTCGCAGACTTCTTAAGTACATTATGGGACTCACTAATTTCAGGACCGCCTAAGCTTTCAAACTCATCTATTATGTTAAATGCTCTTGTGTTTGTGATGTCATTTACCATGGCAATTTTTTAATCAACATCCTCCTCACCCAGTGGCACTATTGGATCTTGATGCTCATCGCCATCACTTGTATCCTTTGGACTAGCATCCATAGCCTCTTCATGAAGAGATTTTCCCCCATGAAACTCTCATAGATTATAACTCCTTAGAAAATAAAGCATAATTATGTTTTTGTTTTGATAACTGTAACTGTCACAATTGACACATGGGCATCTTATTTTCCCATCTTTAGCCGCATTAGAAAAAGCAAACTCAAGGAACTATTTTACCCTGTTTATATATTCTGGTGTCTCCCTACAGTAAATGTCTTCCAGTTCATCCAACTTCGATCCTTATTCGTTTCTGTCAATCATAATCTAACATGATTACTTTTCTATAAAAAGATTTTGCGGCATTGATATTTTAACTTAAAAAGTGTGCTAATCTGCCAAAAATACAACCTGAACTCATCCACATGCAAAGAATAAATAATTCTTACTTTAATGATATAAAATGATAACTTTTCAGCGCTAGTTTTTCATTCCCTTATTAATCTATGATAAATTTTTAAGGCTAGGTTAGAGCTGCTATGAGGCAGTGCATTAAGGCAGTGGATTAGTTCGTTGTTGTCATCAGTAAAATAGGGCATTGAATTATAAAGATATTAATGTGTGGTACTGTAAGGGAGTGCTCTTATGTGCGGTGAATGGCCTGTCATGCAACTCATAGTAGCTAGTAGTTGTGTTCTCACTATGTAGTGTGCATATTGTGTAGTAGCTATCATACAACATCGAAATCCATCGCAATGAAGCAAGTTCAAAGGGGGGCTCCCAAATTATCGAATTAGCTGTAACTGAAATTTTAATCTAATTAAAATACATTGGCTCTTTCATATAACAATACTGTAACCAAAAGTATCTGTAAGTAAATCAAAATCAATTTGACACTAATAATATGCATATCCAACTATAATAATCAATGCAACGACATGGGATTTTATAGTAATCCCACCAAGAAGTTGAACATTTACAAAGAAGTTACATTAAAACTAAGATAAACAACTAATGTCAAGAAATTAACAAGCTAGATTGAAACTTAAGAAAGAGTTATCTTTAATTCTAGAGTAGAAATGTCCAAATGAAATGCTTAATTTAATCACAATGTAACTCAAAGAGTAAAGTATTGAATTTTTACCTTATAAAGGAGCAAGCCGACGACAAAGGAAAACAAGTGATCCCAAGCAGTAATAGATGCAAAATCATTTTCAAAATGAATAAGCCTGATCAAACCATTTAGTTAGCATCATAGTCTTATATTTACCGAAAAATTGATAACAAAAAGGTAGATGCTAAGGAAGCGAGAGATATAGAAATGGCATGAATGGGTAATTTCTGGAATATGTAAGCAATTCAAAAGCCTGAAGGTCCTTATTCAAAAGAAAGAAAAATCTTCTTAACTTAAAAGAGATGGACCGGACCACTAAATAGGAAAAAACGAAGAGAACCTTGGTGACATGTTGTATATAAAAGGATTCATTATCCCATTACAAGCTTACAACTTTTGGAAACATACAAACTTCATCATACTTTATGTTGACATTTGACAATGAATACAAGATAAAATATAATTTCCTATCTCTAGACTATGGATAAAATAATAGGAATTCTTCTAACCCTTGATTTATATGGCAAAGTGTGGGCATACATTGATTAAGTCCACCTATCATAGGTTTCAAGGCTATTGCAACATTTAGAGGGCATAGATTCTCGAAATGCGAGGGTTGTTGTAGGAATAAATTAACATAATAATAAGTGTTTTTGTGTGTGTGTGTATGTGTGAAATTAATTTGGAGGACAATAGGTAAACAAAACCCAAGAGAAACCAACTGGCTATAGTTGATCTCAAGCAAACCAAATCAATGGTTTCAGAGTCTTTATCCTTTTCTTGATTGTTCAAAATGAAAATATCTGCCAGTAACATCAGTGGAAATAACAAATAAGCGAATACTTGTACGCCTGTGCTCAAACAATCAAACGAAATAAAGAATAAGCAGCTACAGGAAAAAATGGGGGAAGCATTAATAAACTGAAGAGAAAGAACAAAATTGAAAAAAAGATTAAAAAACATGTTAGAATGTATAAGGTTTTGATGATAACAAATCCAAGTGTTGTAGTGTTGTTGTTGCACCAAATAGGCTTTCGAAACAGATTCTTACTGCTGTTCTCAAGTCTTAAAACTGCTTAACTAATGGATTATCAAGAACAGGTACTCAAGTCAGCGATACAAGAACAGCCGTGAAGAATAGATTCTGAGAAGTGTTTGAAGCATAAGATATAAGTGCAACCGTGAGGAACAAGATATGTGAAGTGTTTGAATCATAGAATATAAGTGCAGCCGTGAGGAACAGATCCTATGAAGTGTTTGCAGCAAATTCATCTTTCTACAAGATGACTAGTGGTCACAACAAGATGTCTTGATTTGATTTGATTTTATATTTTTAGACTCTTGTTAATATGCCAATCAGAAAAGTCACTTACTTGAAATGGTTTTGCTTTTTGAAAAATATTTCGGATCACCCTTCGAAACAATTCTGGAAACAGGACGCTCTGGGTGTTTCCTATTTAAGCTGCGAGAAAACAGTTTTACACGATTTTGTTCTTTCTAATTTTGAGCAGCTTCTCTAGATTTGCAAGAAAAATTTTTCTATGGAGTATCTTACCCCTTATCCTAAAAACGGTTATCAAAATATAAGGGGATTTGCAAAATCTTTTTGAATAAAAAGAATATCCAATTTTTGGCAAGTGGATAAGGTTGTTGAGAAAAATATAGACTATTTGCTATGAATCACCACCTTATGCACACGGTTTAGGAATTGTTTCCAGCTCATGTTGCCTCATCCCTTGTGGCTAAAGAATTCTATATTCTTTAGGGATTTTAGTTTTCAAAAATTTGAGGAATTGTTTTTCCAAGCACTGTATAAAGTTGCTTCTTAGAACATTAGAAGCATCGGTTTTCAAAAAGAAAAAAATTCAGTGTTCATGAGCTTAAAAG
>NCQV01089927.1:1108-12201 GCA_002740545.1 Lophocereus schottii | reverse complement strand
AGTATTTCAGAAAAAGTTTTTAAGTGTCATTATGAGACCAATATGAAATGGATTCTTCTAAGAATATGTGCCCAAGGAGGCTAGGAAAAGAATTCTTATGAGCCTAAAGAGGCTAAGTAAAGTGTTTTCAGAAAAAAAAAAGAAAAATTTTCATGCACATCATGTAAATAAGAATGTAAGTGCAGTATAAATGAAATTCCAAGTACGGTATGGCCATAGCCTTATAATGCATCGAGCATATGAGTTTGAATGTACATGTTTAGCTAATGAAAGTTCGTAGCACAATCTTTGCTTCATATGTTTAGCATCTCATATGAGTGAATTAGATAGATAAAGCATAAATCACGAATTATATCACATAATCTATGAAAGAAAGTTCTATGCTTAACCTCGTTGCTTGCTTATGTGTTTGACTGCTTGTTAGTAAAGGAATTTAGTCATTTAGGGGCCTACAAATGAGTTTGAATGGCTAAAATGAAATTATAGATAGTGATCCTTCCTTAAGAATTTATGAAAGCCTAATATGATAGTAAAGTATGAGTACGTGGTATGTGACTATTATGAGTATTATTGTTTGCAATGGTTTTGGTGTTAAGGGGGTCGGGGAACACTTACTGTGCGTGTGGTTGTTCATCCCATTACTCTTTCCCCTTTTTTCCCAGATTGGCATTATGATAAGTAGAAGCCTAGTAACTTATGTCAAGATGGAATCTATTCTTGCTTGCAAGATGTCATGTGTGCCTAGTGAAGGGGGCTTTAAGGGTTTAACGAAGTCATGTACTGTATTGCTAGAATTATAAACGTTTGTAAACAAGTGTTCCAGTTCATGTAGTGTATTCAGTTTAGGAGTCGCTCTGTATGGCCATGTGTACCAACCATCTTTTTAGTTAGTTGTCTTTTTAGTCAAAGTCATTTATGGTTTGGGATGTAAACCCTAGTATTCTGGTTGTGCGAACCGTCAGGTTGTATCTTTCATTTCTTCTTTATTAATGAACTATTTTGTTTGATATACTCCGAGGGAGTTTGCTCATTAAATTATGAACTCCGGCGTGCAGCCATTGAGCTCTTTTAAAAATGTTTTATACTTCCGTTGATCTGCAGGGGTTTATTGTAAGACTTTTAGCCTGGAAACGCTCAGTTTTTAGGGAAAACTCTGTCCATTTCGCCCCGGAATTTAATAGAAAGTTAAGAAAATGTAACGTTTCTGACTCTACGTGTTGGTAGTGTTACAAAATATGTGTGAAGTATGTGGAGTCCAAGGGCATAGTAGGAATGAGTGCCAGCTTGGTCACTCGTTTGAAGATCTTACCATTGAACAAGCCAACACCTTTCACAACTTTAACAATCTACCACAAAATGGCCCTACTCCAATACTTTTAATTTAGGTTAGAGGAACTACCCAAAATTTTCCTACAAAAATTCGAAACTCCTTTCTTATCTACCTCACCAAGCTCCACAAAATCACCCTCATCTTCTTGATTTCCAATACTGGGCTCCTCAATTTCAACCTCCACCTCAAAAATCCAACTTGGAGAGCTTGATGGAGTGGTTAATTCAAACTCAAACAAAGATGAAAGAGACTCTTAGTGGATCCGGGAGCCAACTTAACACCAAGTTTGAAAGCATGTCCACACATCAAAAGATGACGGAGACTCAATTGGCTCAAATTGCTCGACAAGTGAACCATTTATCTTGACCACAAGGGCACCTCCTATACCAACTGAAGACAAACCCCAAGGGGTAAATGAATGTCATCAACTTAATGAGTTGAAAGCAACTTGAGGAGCAAAAAGGACCTCAAGTAGAGGAGGATGAAGTGTTAGTAAAAGACCAAGGCAAGGAAATAGTGGAAGAAAATGAAAAATTCAATATCAAAAAGTGGAGAGCAAGGCAAGAATGAGGAGACCACAAAGTCTAAACCGGTTGAGCCTTATAGATACCTTTTCCTCAAAGATTTGCTAAGGCTAAACTTGAGGCCAAGTTTGGGAAATCGTTAGAGGTACTCAAGAAATTATACATTAATATCCCATTCTTAGATGCTATTTCGGAGATGCCTTCCTGTGAAAAGTTTCTAAAAGAAATGCTTTCCAATAAGAGGAAACTTTAAGAGAATGCTATGGTTTTACTCACGGAAGAATGTAGTGCCATCCTCTAAAATAAGCTTCCTCCTAAGCTCAAAGACCCGGTGAGCTTCTCCATTCCTTGTGCCATAGGCGACGTTGCCATAAGCTGAGTCTTATATGACCTTGGAGCAAGTGTGAGTCTTATGCCAGACTCAATATGCAAAACGATCCAGTGGAGGATTTGAAGCCCACCACCATTTCGGTCCATCTTATGAATCGATTGGTGAAATAACCAATGAGAATAGTTGAAGACGTGCCACTTTTAGTTAGGAAATTCTTCATAAATTGTGACTCTGTGGTAATGAAAATGGAAAAGGATACTTAATTTTCTATTATCCTAGGACATCCATTCCTAGCCACGGCCAGGACAATGATTGATGTTAGAAATGTAAGGCTCTCCCTCCAAGCTGGGGAGGAGAAACTTGACTTCAATCTCACATAAGTTAAAACCACTCCTGCCATGGAGGATGCTTACTTGTAGGTGGACACCCTTGAAAGGGTGGTAAAGGAAGCATTGGTAATTTCCAGGCCTCATGATGACCCCTTAGAAGCTTGTTTGATTGGTGCCGATGAAGATGAGATGGAGATTTGATCGAATCAAGAGAGAGGGATCTACTCTAAGCTCCTGAATTCGGCCCCATTGTGCCCCACAAGCTACTGGCAAGGAAATGCTTCTAGTATGGAAATTCAAGCTCCAAAGGAGGATAAGAAGGATACGCCCAAGTTAGATTGAAGCCATTGCCCCCACACTTGAGGTATGAATACCCTAGTCCTAACTATACATTTCCTGTTATCATTTTATGCTAAGCTCAATGGTGCTTAAATTGAGAAAGTTTTAAACGTGCTTCGAGAGCATAGAGGCGCCATTGGCTATAGTATTGTTGATATCAAAGGGATTAGTCCTTTGTTTTGTATGCAGGGAGTACTCTTAGGTGAAGACCATAAACCCTCTAGACAACCTCAATGGTGGTTAAACCCAAATATATAAGAAGATGTTAAAAAAGAGGTTGTCAAGCTACTTAATGCCAAAATCATTTATCCCACTCGACTAGTGATTTGGTTAGCCCGGTGCAAGTAGTTCCTAAGAAGGCGGGTATAACCATCATCAAGAATGAAAAAGATGAGATTATTTCTACAAGGATGGTCATGGGTTGGCGCATGTGCATTGACTATAGAAAACTCAATGATGCCACATGAAAAGACCATTTCCCGCTCCCTTTCCTTAACCAAATTTTAGAAATGTTAGCTGAGCACTATTTCTTTTGTTACTTGTATGGATATTCAAGTCTCTTCCAAATTCCTTTCCTCCCAAGTGACCAAGATAAAACCACCTTCATATATCCCTATGGGATTTTTATCTACTGTAGAATACTGTTTGGGCTATGCAAATGCCCTAGCTACCTTCCAAAGGTGTATACTAGCCCTTTATTCTAATTATAAAGAGCATAATAGAGATTTTCATAGATGCTTTCTTGGTCTATGCAGACACATTTGATTTGTGCGTGGAAAACCTATGTAAAGTACTCTATAGATGCGAGGAAGTCAATTTAGCCCTAAATTAGGAAAGTGTCGCTTCATGGTGTAATAGTGGTTTTTGGGCATGTTGTTTTTCATCAGGGGTATTAAAATTGACAAAGCGAAGATAGATGTTATCAAGTGGTTTCCACCCCCACTTTTGTCAAAGGGGTGAGGCGTTTCCTTGGACATGCGGTTTTTACCGCCGTTTCATCAAGGATTTTTCTAAAACTACTAAGCCTCTCACTTTGCTCTTGGATAAAGATACCCAATTTTATTTTACCTACAAGTGTCTTGAAGTATTTTACAAGATAAAGAGGCCCTAATCACTGCCCCTATCATTCAACCACCTGATTGGAGCCTTCCTTTGGAGATTATGTGCGATGCTAGTTACCACGCAGTTAGGCAGTCTTGAGGTAACAAAAAGATAAGAAGCCCTATGTGATCTACTACACTAGCAACAAACTATATGAGGCTCAACAAAACTATACCATCACTGAGAAGGAGTTGCTTATGGTGGTGAATGCACTTGAAAAGTTCCGACTGTACCTCTTGTGCTCCAAGGTCATTATGTGCATCGATCATTATGCCCTTAAACACCTTTTAGACAAGAAGGATTCTAAGCCTCGTATACTCCGGTGGATCTTCCTTCTCCAAGAGTTTGCACTCAAAATCCAGGATAAGAAGGGCATTGAAAATGTGGGGGTGGATCATCTCTCTCGATTACCGATTTCTTCAAAGTATGATGGAAAGTGTGACTTGCCAATTGACGATTCCTTCTCGAACGATCAATTGCTTCCTTTAGCAAAATCAAGTCCCCCTTGGTACACAGATTTGGTAAATTATTTGGCATGTGGGATCACACCGTTGGATATGAATTCAAATCAAAAGAAGCAGTTTTCTCTCAAGTCAAATCATACTTTTGGGAGGATCCTTGCTTGTATAAGGTTTGTGGCATTATAAAGACATGTGTGCTTGAGGAGGGGACTAACTCTATCATATGCCATTACCATGACTCGCCATGTGGAGGGCATGCAAGTATCGATAAGGCCACCGCTAAGATCTTGCAAGCCAGTTTCTAGTGGCCAACTTTGTTTAAGGATGTGTACAAATGTATCCGGGCTTGCGATCGGTGTCAAAGGACCGGGAATCTATCTAGGTAGAATGTAATGCCCCTTAACTATATACTTGAAGTTGAGGTATTTGATATATGGCTTTCAAAACCCCTATTGGCACTATGCCATTTAGGTTAGTATATGGCAAGCCATGCCACCTTCCTAGCACAAAACCTGTTGGGTAATTAGGTTTCTTAACTTTGATTTAAAGGTTGTAAGGGAAAAAGAGGTTATTACAGTTAAATGAGCTTGAGTAGATTTTTTATGATACTTATGAAAGCTCTAAAATCTGCAAAGAGAGAATGAAGCGGTGGCACAACAAGAACATCCAAAGGAGGGAGTTCGAGGTTGGTGACTTAGTTGTTCTTTTCAATTCGAGATTGAAATTGTTTTGGGTAAGCTTTGTTCAAGGTGGTCAGTTCCATTTAAGGTGAAGAAGGTATATCCATATGGAGCAATTGAAGTTGGAACTGAGGCCACGGGAACCTTCAAAGTGAATGGATGAAGGCTTAAGCATTAAATTGCCAGTGAGCCAATTGATAGAAAGGTATCCCATGACCTTCTCGATGCCACTTCTGCCTAGAGTTCGCTCACGGTCAAGCTCATGAGCTTAAGAGAGCACTTCTTGGGAGGCACCTTAAACCCTTCTCTTTGCCTTGTCCCAAATAAGGAGGAGGAATTAGTTAAAAAAAAAAGCAAAGAAAAGAAAGAACTTTGTGTGACTAAGCCTACTTTAGCGATCGGTGACCATCTTTTTCACAACAACTGTCATTAGGAGCTGCAAGATTTTCGAGCAAACTTCCAGGGGGTGTGATGCCCAGCAGTCGCTTGAGTATAACTGTCGCCAGCATCCCGGGATCCCCTTTTTCTTCTCCTTTCTTTTGTCTCTCCTAATTTCTTCTTCAGCCTCTAGCATCCCATGACATTTTCTTTCTCTACCTCAAATCTACTACTCTTTCACTCAAATTCAACCATTTTCCACCATTCTCTTCACTCTTTTCACCTTTTCTCACCTTTTATTCCATTAAAACCATCTCATTCTTCCCTAATCTTTCCAATCTTCACCTCTCAAACCCTAGCCCCCATTTTCACTACCTCAAAGTTCTACCATTTTGGGTGTTTTTGGGTCACCTTCTTATCAGAAACAGCCTCCACTCACTTCAGTCTTTGAAACCCCCACCTTATTGCAATACCCATTCACCACTTTCTCTCTCTTCAAATTCCTCCTCCATTAAAGAAACTTTTGAGTTTGAGGAAAGAGAAAGCTTCACCTTTATGCTGAAATTGTTGCATTTTGGTGCCTATTTGCTAGTGGGTATTCCATGTTCCCTCTTGCTTGATTGGGGGAAGTGTTCGAGTGAATCCAAGTATGGGATTTTGTAACATTTATGGGCATATGAAAATCATGGGCAAGAAGACCACTACATCCAACCCATCGTCTTCAAGGGCTTCCAAGCATGCCAAGGCAATTGCCACCACCTCACAACCAATGTGCCTCTAAGTTGGGCCCAAGCGATCCGAGGTAATTGCCTAAACCCCCCTCATTTATTAACAAATATGAGCTTCAATTTATTGATCAAGAACAAATCAATCATTATGACTTAGTTGCTTCTCGTAACATTGTTGAACCTAAGTACATTAATTATGATTTATTAGAGAATCTTAGATTATTGAATGATTTGAATGAATTGCTTAAGTAGCGGGGTGGGTTGATTATATGAAATGGGATAAACCTATCTATGAGTGGTTACGTTGAGAGTTTTCAAGCTCACTAAGGCTCCGTTTGGTCCTTGAAAAATTTGGTGGAAAGAAAAGTTGACGGAAAAAAAATGTAAAGGAAAAAAAGTAGGGAGAAAATGAGTTTTTTTCTCTTGTTTAGATTAAGGAAAAAATATAAGAATTTGGATGAGAAATTTAAATATTGATGAACTACCTGAATCATGTTAATATCATCTAAGTAATGTGAGTTTGGAGGAGGTTGGGAATTTTTCTCTAACTTTTCTCACAATTTTATGAGGAAAATTTTATCCCTTGTTTCTAACAATTTTCCCACCTAACTTTGCTCCATATTTTTTTTTTATGATTTTCTCTAAACCAAACACAAGGAAAAAAAATAATTTTTCAAAAATTTTTTTTTTTTACCAAATTTTCCAAGGTCCAAACGAAGCCTAAAGGTTAATTGGAACACCACCTATAATTCATATATAGTTCTAACTTTTTAATCAACAATTTGACACAAACCTTGAAGCATTTGGCCGCTGTCTAAAACTCCCACATGGTGGTATTAGCCCATGAGAACTTCAATGAACAATAATTTTGGATTGAAATTACTTGCAATGAGTGTACAGTGGTGAAGGACAATTCAGGGCGTTACATAGCCTCTGGCACCAGTGGTTCTAAGGCCACTTCCATTTGTAACCCGGTGCTCTGTTATCTCCACCGGCATATGGCCAACATCATTTTCACACAGTATAAAAGCCAAAACAAAGCGTGACTAAGTGAGGTTTTTTGTATGTGGGCTATCTTTAAGGATGAAAATTTTGACACGGGGGCTTTCATCCTCTACCAATCGGCTTCCTAAGCCTCTACTTTGAAGTCCCCTATTGCTTGTAGAGGCATCATTTCAACTATTGCTTATGCTTGGGGTTTGAGCCCCTTATTAAGAAGTTGGATCCATTATCCAAGGGGTCAATTGAATTTAGCCGCTTATATTAACATGAAAATCTTCAAAGTGGAGGGAGAGCATGTCTTTGTGAGCCACCGTGACATTCCTCTTTTCCCCCTCCTTAACCCTTTTAAGACTAATTGTGCCAACCCTTCAAATTGGTCGTATAACAATGATGTGGACATTGAGTCCGATAAGGATGAGCCTTTACCCCAAGGAGGGAATATCGGTGGAGGTCAGGGAGGTGTTGGGAGTTCGAGGGCCACTCATACCTAGGAGATGCTTGAGTCACCCATGACTAGAAGGCATAGTGCCGCGGGGTCTTTGGGCTTTATTGAAGTGCACTTCTACTAATGAAGTGCACTTCTACTAATATCTTAATGACCACTTCACACGCCTCAACATGAAGCTCGATCCTATTGATGAGCGCCAACAACAACATTCCCAAGACCAATAAGAATTGTTCTGTGGGCAGGTGGAGTTCAACTGCCGACAACAAAACTTGGAGCACCATGTTGCTATGTCTTTGCACATCATGGATGGCCCTACCTTCCACTCGATTTGAGGCCCAGTGGCCCCCCTAGTCCTCATTGATGGTTTTGTAAGTTTTTCACTTAGCAAGCTCATGTCTTTAGGGGTTCATGTGGTGTAAGCATTGTGGGTATTAGTGTCCATTGGTGTCATAATTCTATGATTGAGAATTTGTTGATTGGTTGGTGATTGATTGATGGGATTAATGGGTAGTCATGCATGTACATAGTAGGTAGTTAGTGTAAGTGCCCCACTTAGTTGCATTTTTAGGGCTTTTGCATACTTAGTACTTGCATCAGTAGAATCATGTAGTTTAGAACATGTAAGTACTTTATTACATTGCATATATATCTTTTCTGATCTCAAGTGGAGTTATGTCAAGAAGGTCAATTCATTGGTCTTGCGAGGTGCATTTCTGACCCTACTGTTCATTATTTTTTGTTGGTTCCAAAAAAATTAAAAAAAATTGAAAAAAACCCCTTCTATGATGAGAATGCATGATATAATTATTAATTGATTGGCATGGTTGTGTACTTGAATTTTGACTTGACTTTGGTTTTTGGAATCATGATATTATGAGCTCCTTTTGAAGATTACTTTGCCTTGTGTGCATACCTCTTGCCTTTAGTTCTCTTAACTTGACTAGGAGGGGCTTGGCTAGTGGTTCAATTTATAGGGTAAATGGATGTAACTGGGTTGACTTGACCCATGAGATTTGAGCCTTCAATTGACCACTCATTTTTAGTTAGGGCCAACAAAAAAACCCATACCTGCCTAGAACTTGTAAAACATGCCCCAATGGGTATGGGTATGGGTGGTAAAAATGAAAAAAAATAGGTATGGGACTGGTATTGCCAAAATGGGTGTGAGTATGGGTATGGGTATGGGTATAGGTCCTACTCACCTCATACCCGTCCCATACCTATTTTATCGATACCATCCCATACCCTCCCCATATAAAACCCGTACCCATTTGTTTAAAGTTTGAATTGTAGCTTATACTTAGATATTTCACTAGTTGCTTTGAGTTGTATGGCATTCAAGACTTCAGTGAGACATTTTATTAGAAACTGTAATTGTAAAGTGCTAATTTATTATTTTGATGGACAAACTTTTAGTTATATTTGACGTGATATGATATATTGTTAGAAACTTGATGTTAATGTGACATATTGGCTATTGGATATCGAATATGGGTACAAAATAGATTTAGTTCTTTTTGGTCTATATGTACCGAATAGAACCCGCATACCCACTATACCTAGTGGGTATGGGTATAGGTATAGTTTTATAACACCTGATGGGTATGGGTATGGTTATGGGCATGGGTATGGGTATGGATTTTGAAAATGGATATAGGTGAGGGTACGGCTAAACTCGCCCCATACTTGTCCCATTGCCACCCCGATTTTTAGTGTGTTCTTCTTTCTTCTTGTGTAGCTCACCTTTGATTGGATCGCTAGAACTTAGCTTAGTCCTCTTCAAAAATACATTAGGCGTTTCACACAGTTTGTTATGTTTGAGGCATTCTTTGTTCTTTTAAGCCACAAAGCCTAAAAAGCCACTTAATCGATGTTTAAGACCCTTTTGTTCACCCATTTGACTTACTCATATTTGTTGTATCCATACTCATTCCACCCATGGCCTTAATGCATTCTATACCCTCTTGTCATAGTGCTTAGTGGAGCAACACTTTTTATAATTATAGGTTTACTATGTGGAGTTGGTACATCTTTGGGTGTTTGTTTTAGCGGCTTGAGTTTATTTAAGTTCTTATTGTCACCCGATTCACCTCCATTTGCGGTTACTTAACGCTAACTTTGGAACCTAATGGGAATTTTTAAGTTTTAAATTTGTAACTGCAAGTGCACGGTTTATCGCCGAGTCTTTGGAGTATCATCCACAGAGAACAAGATCTTAAACTACTCAACTAATCAAGTAGGTTGAATCTAGAGGGATATAAGTTATGATGAGGAAGTAAATAGAATAGGCTATCCAAATTAGTGGTTTTAAAAGCAATAGGAGAAAGGACTTCAATTGAGGAATTAGTCACTGGATGACCTCTTCATTTCTACTGGGTGTAGATTCCATACTTGGCATAGCTTACAAAGTGACTTAAAGGGGGTGATTGGCTCAATTAGAAATGCCCAAACCTCCTTTCAGAGGGCAAGAGCAACCTTAGTCTGCAAGCTCGCCTATTTTCATGGGGGCTTAGGTTAAAGTTTAAGATAGCCAACTTGCACCTAACAAGGCCTTGGGTTATTTTCATACCCAAGGCTTATTCTCCTTCGTTTTATCCACATATGGTGTTAACTCACCTTTCAGTATAGTTATTCGCCCTAAGTAATGGATGTAATGTCCTTTCGGGTATTTCTCGAACACTTGGTGGGTACAGAGAGAGACCCGGAAGAAACTAGGAATTAAATCAAGAGGAGACCACACCTAGTTTATCAAGCCAAACTAGCTCCTAACCCCCAAGTCAAGCTGGGGAGATCACTCACAAATCATCATTTTTCCAATCAAACAATCACAAATAAGCTTAATCAAACAAGCTAAGGCAATAACCAAACAAAGAGGAAAAGAGGGATAGAGAGAAACAAGCATAGACTAAGGTAATGACGAATGTAAATCTTCACAATCTTCAATCTTCAATCTTCAATCAAACCAAGAACCCAAAACCTTTATTAACCGGATCATATTAGTGCAGATCAATCATCTCATTTATGATTTTAAGTGACTTGTCAAAGTATATTCAAGTTAGTAAAAATTCCATTCAAAACATATCATCAAGCATGAAAGACAAGCATGAAATTTGAAGATCAATTGTATTCAAGTGAACTACTGACTTTTAGGTACCTTGAGATTTGATGCTTTAATTTTTATGACCTTGATAATTTTTAGTTTATTTTTAAGTACCCTCACTTATGAATTCCTTATAATTTAGTTTTGAAATTATAAAAATACCCTCACTATTATCTTTTTTGGGTTTTTTAAAAACCCAACCTGTCTTTTTGAAGTATGCACAATGCCATCGATAGACTATCCAATAGTAAAAAGATAGCTTTTGAGGTCTTTGTTTTAGAAGAAAAAATAAAAATGACAACAGTAAGGTTATTTTTATAATTTGAGGACCGAACTATAAAG
>NCQV01089914.1:0-11063 GCA_002740545.1 Lophocereus schottii | reverse complement strand
TTCTAGCTAATTCTCTTCCCAAACGGTTGCTCGCCAGCCGTTCAAATTTCTAACCTGATACCGTCCATCTTACAGCGTATATAAACGAAACCGCTTTGTCGTTATGACACAACTAATCCACCGTGGCATCACCCCATTTGTCTATTATAAAACAACAGTTTTGCCAATCACTCTGAGCAACCCCCCCCAAAAAAATCAAATTATTCCCACCTTGATCTCCTCCTTTTCCCGCGTTCCCCCTCTCTCTTTCTCTCTCCACAGCCATAGCTTCCGAGCTACGAAACTAAACCCTTAATCTTCCAATTGACGCCAATTTCCCCCGAATTTCTTCCTGATTCGATGGCTATACTTTTACGCAGATATCCCTTCATATTCCTTGTTTCCGCCGTCTTTGTAATCAGGTATATCTATGCTGGATTGTTGCTCAGTTTGGTCTTTGGGAGTTCCAATTTCTATCGTTTGAAGTCGTAATTTATTCGTACTGTTCATCTTTTGCTTCGATTTTGAAGCTGTTTCTTTGATTTAGAGTCTTGTACGAGTACGTTACGATTCTGAGTTTATCTAGATTTGAATGATGTGTTGTCGTTAGTTGTATTTTTGTGATAGTTTCTTATATGCATCGAAACATCGGCATAGGGATTTAGTGTTTATGCGCGTAAATATTCATCCACACGGCGCTTGTGTTACTGTTGATTATGCGTGATTGGGTTGTTTTGAGGTTATCTGGGATTCCTTTGATTCGGGAAGTGCTGAAGCTTTGCCCTTCAGAACCAAACTCGTTTCAATAATATAAGATTGTTCAGGTGAAAATTCAGCTGATTGTTGTATTGCTGTGATAGTCATTTGGGATTAAAATTGGTTGTTTTCAGCTGTTCAACTGTATAAGGACAGCAAGCAGTGAAATTCTACTTAAAGCGTAGCTTATTCTATAGTACAATTGATGTTCAAATTCCAAGGCTAATTTAGCCATCTTAACTACTTTTGTTTGGGTTCGGGAGTTTTAATTTGATTCCTCACCTTGAAAGGAGTATGTCTGTTGATTTGGTGCAAAAAGAAGAGAAAATCCTGTGTGGAAAAAAGGAAAGGGGTGTTATCTGTTTATTGAATCTCTCGCATGTTGAATTTGAGAAAGAGCTTCAACTAAATGATGCCTGAGAAGATTTATGTGGAAAACACTGGTATGTAGGGAAATTAATTTTGGAATATATAAAATCGTTCATTTGGTTGGCCCTGTGAATGAGATCATCGTTTGCACAAGATGGCAGTAGACTAGTAATTAAGGAACATTCCTTCTACCATACTCAATATCATCCAAATTAACCACGTACCCTTCCTTCCCAAATGAATGGTGCTTTCCCTGAAATGCAAAATTTTGGTTTGAGTCTTCTTTGCCACTTTTGCTTGAAGCTTTTGCTTATATCATTGCATTTATTAAGGCGATATATATTGTTAGGTGGAGGGAATAATTGAGTTATGGCTCGTGAGCCCTAATTTACAGGACCATGTCCTCAGGTGTTTTTATTCGGCCAGAAATGGGGTCCCAATATATTGCTTTCCCATAGTGCACAAAACAGACTAGATGCAAGGGATATTCATGATCAAGCTACATATTTGTTACTTGAGTTTCAGCTTTCGTCACTGTCTCTCTTCTGTGTCAGTGAAATCTGGTGAGGATTGAGATTTTGGGCTGCATTATCATAGAGATCAAGTCTTCATGCAGTACAATGAGAGCTGATTTACCTTATAGGCCTAGCATTGAACTTCTCTCAAACCTCAGCCGTAGAAGAAACAAATCTGAATTCTGAATATTTATATTGCAGTAACTATATTTGCTATTATCAAGGGTTTTGTGGGGTAGTTTCTCTTTGTTAAATTGATGACTTTTCTGTGGACATGACTGACCTGACTTGTTCAATGAGTTTCCTTTACTTTTGTTTCTTCATTTTGAACTGTTTTTGGTTCATATTGATTTGGATTAATATCTACTTGTTTTGCTTGTGAGACAGTTTAAGATGAGCTTTCCTCAACCTGCAATGTTGATTTGTGCAATATTGCTAGCTAGCTGTTGTTTAACTCTGACACTTGGAAACTCCCCAGGTTTTCATGTTATGGTGCAATAGAGAAGGAGAAAACATTAGCAATGATGAAGCCTGATGGTCTGTATGGTAACTTTGATGATCAAATTAAAAAGATGGTTCTGGATTCTGGCTTTAGCATTCTGAGGGAGAAGAGGATTCAGCTTGATGAGCATACTGCAAGGATCTTTTATGCTGAGCATTCTTCTAAGAGCTTTTTCCCCAGCCTTGTCAAGTATATGACAAGGTATTTGATTGTGCAAGTTAATCTTACTTAAGCATTTATTTTGCCCTTAAATCGTTTACAACAACAACACTAGTATGATTTATGCTTTTGCGGGGGTATGGGAGATTAAAATCTAGGCAGTCTTATCCTGCAGGCACTGTATCCAACTGTCCTGCGAACTTTTTATTCTCCGGCAGTTATATTTTTTTTTTTGGACGGAAGCAAACCTTTTGTAAGGAAAAGCAGTAGATGGTTAGCATTAGATATAGTAACATTAGAAATCACTAGCCCTTAAAGGCTTAAACCATATTTTGTTTTTTGTAATAACCAGTGGAACACTGCTTTTTCTAATTTTGATTCTGACAACAGTATTTGCCTCTGTGATTACTTGGTTTGTGATAGTAGCCAGTTAGGTATGGTCAAATTCCCTAAGAATTCCATGTGAGACTGATACAATGAAAACAGTTCTTTGTTGGTTTACTTTCTTGGACTAGGGGCTTAATTTGGGATCATGTCCCTTGAAGAGATGTGACTGGTTCTAAATTGGTTGCTGGCAGCATGATTCCTTGTAAGAGGAGGCATGGTTTCATGGGGAAATCCAGTTCATCTTAGAAATGAATTTGTTGCTGTGGTCTAAAAACATCTGACTTTGTTGCGATGGATCTCATGAAATGAATGTCACTTGTTATCTGTCTGGTTTTCCTGCATTTCAACTGTTTTTCATTTCCGTTCAATTTAAAGGTTGAATTTATAACAATCTCATGCAAGGAAAGTTGAAGGCATTGAGTGGAATGTTTGGCTGAAAACAATATTATGATAGTATGATACAATAGCCTGATGATTTTTGAACTTTCTTACTGTTGCTTTCCCCCTCACCTCCCCCCCCCAAAAAAAATAAATAAAATCTATTTGGTTCTGGGACCTTTTTGGGGGGGGGGGGGGAGCTCTGTGATTTTGCATTATGAATGATCCTGTTATGCTAAATCAGCTTTACACTTTCTCCCTGACAATTTAAGATGAGATTCTCATTTAACATGTCCAGCCTCTCACCAATTTCTCCTTCTTGACTAGTGGTCCAGTCCTGGTCATGGTTCTGGAGAAAGAAAATGCTGTTGCTGACTGGCGAAACCTGATCGGACCTACTGATGCCGAAAAGGCCAAAGTCACTCATCCTCACAGGTTGTTAGCTCTGTAGATCCCATCTTCCCCTACCTCCTTCCCAAAAAGAGAGGACAACAAAGAAAAGAGTTCATTTCCCAATTATTTCTGACCTATTTTCATTGTTTTACCAAGGATTTTGTTTGTCTTATTATCGCTTTCATTTTGGCTGATTTAGCATCAGAGCATTATGCGGTGTCAGCGCACAGAGGAATTGTGTCCATGGTTCTGATTCTATTCAATCTGCTCTGAGGGAGATATCCTTTTTCTTTGGTATGAGTCCTGTCTGATAAGCTTATCTACTTGACTGAACAGATGATATTTCCTCAATTCATGCAGTCAAGAACTTAGCGAGCAAATGGTGTTGCTTTGGGCTCCCTTGTGTTATTGCTTGCTCTACATTTGATGACACATTAGTGGGGCTTACTTATTTCAGACCTTTTGCTGGAGGTGTTTCGGAAGTACAAAAGTTGCCCCTATTATGTATGTCAGAAGTTCGTAAATTGTAATCCACTACAAAGTCAATACCATGCTTATTGCCAGAGCCACGAAGTGCATATTTCACTGCTAAACTAAAGTCACAAATTGCTCTCTTGGGATTGTCTCCTTTGTTCACATGACTTATACTCTCGACTAGAGTTTGCTTACCCAGACTGCTGTTTAATGAGTAAAGACAAGAGTCAATTGGTGAAATGCTGAACTGAATAGCTCTGAAGTTGTGGACTGTCAGATGGACTATTTCTGTGTGGAACATGAGTGTTATGTTTTGAGATGTTTAAGTTATGATACACATACACAAACCATCACACTCAACATAAATTCTGGTATCCTTCATGTGACTTGATTTATTGGTGAAGGAAGGCCAGGGTGAATATTGATTAATTTCATGCTTGGTTTCTGACTTATAAATTATGACAGTGCCCAGAAATTAGTGAAATTTACTGAGCTATTTTAATAAGGAGTCATCTGAGTTTTCTAGTAACTCTTTGCCTTTTTCTTTCTTGTGATCTTCTTAATTACAGACGTTGATCGAACGAGACATGATGAGTTGTGAAGGTACACATTCAAAAAATGGTCAAATTATCTTCATACTATCTTTTATTGCATGCCCCATTGAACTCGGGACAAAATGGGATGTAATATTTTTCACATAGATTATATTCATCTCCTCTACTTCCCAGTAGAGGCTATTTTGATACTCAATTTCTAATTGGTCGATTGATGTCTTGGGGAGATGAGCTACTAGGTGGTCTAAAGCCCATGAACATATTCATATCCATATTCTTAACGTATCACAGAGTGAAAGCTGATCTTCTATTCAACTATTCCACAGGTCAAATAGAATGCAGAAAACTTCTATTTCATTAGTTGATTTGTTCCCTGTTTTGCCTGATTTGGAACATAGCCATTCTACTGGCGGTCTATGTATTTATTATGAGAGTCAAGCTTTAAACAGCAGTAGTCTGAAATTAGGCTTGCGGTTAGATGTGAATAGCAGTTGAAATAGTGTCCTTACGAATATTTTTGTATTTATTTTACTACGAAGTTTCTATCATGGTTAATTTTTTTTTTTCAATTATCATAATTGAAATTGATTACAGCCCCTGATTTTATTTACACAATCTCAACTGTTGAAGTATTTAAGAAAATCAGTTACTTTTTTTCACATCCACTATCCCAAATATTTAAGAGAGTCGGTTATTTTTTTCACACCCACTACTCCCTTTCTCTCTCTCTCTTTCTCTCTCTGTCACACAACGACACCGCGATCTCCTTCTACCTCTGGCCTCATCGATCGCTGGCTCTCTGCTTCTGCATATCTCCTCACTAATTTGTTATCAATGATGTGACACCATAGTAGAGAATACCAAGGTGCTCTGAAATCTTTTTTCTTAGATCCATAATATGTGAACTTAAATATCAATCACATGCAAGGAGGACCACAAAGCTCCACAGACAGCAACAGACATGGCAAACTTCCTTTTTCTTGCATTCATTCTCAGTTTCTCACAATGGCATTGACCTGCAAACAAAACACCGAATACAATAAGAAAAAACAGCATAATTTATGGGGTTAATACTAAAAAATGAACAAATTCATGAAAGATGCACACCTGTGCAGAACATCCATCTGCTCATCCCTGGACAGAAGAGCATTCAAGTCTTTCTTAACCTGCTCATGAACAGGGCAGAATCACCTTCAGCTTTTTCATTTTCTGAAGATTTTGATGTGGTTTTACCTTTGACAATCATTTCCTGAAGTCACCAAATATAGATAAATCACAACACAAGAAATTATTGATGCCAAAAATTTCAGACACCAAATTTACTCTTCAGTTTTCTGTTATAGAAATTGCCATAGAATTGATGTTCTTGTTGCATTGTATCATTAGTATAAACAACAAGCCTGCAATCGCAAACTCACCCCTACAGTTGGCTCTTCATCACTGTCATCTTGCTCATTGGTCTGGATGCCATAGTCCTCATCCCTCAAAAATTCTGCTCTTTCCTTTTGCAATTTTATCACTTCTTCCTCTTCCTCAACAGGATTGTCCTCATTACTTGATTGTAACGGTAAAATATGAGCAGACACATGAACAACATAGCAAATAAATATTACTTTATTACAAGAAACAAAGCAATCTCTCTCTCTCTTCAAGGAACAGAGCAATAAAAAAAATTGGAAGTACACTGAAGAGAGGATGTTGGAGAGAGCGGAATGAAAATTCAGAAATGATGATGGTGTATGCTAAGAGTTTGGAGGATCAGCTATGGAGTCAGATTTCTTAACCATCTTCTTGTTTTCCATTTTTTGAAAAAAAAATAAAAATTCTGGGACTGTTGTTGAGCATAACAGAGGAGCAGGAGAGAGAAAATGGCAGCAGGGAGAGAGTGGGGCTGGGGAGGGGGGAGCTGTAAAAGTTGCAGCGAGATTTACCTGTTGAACCGATGGAAGGTAATAGTTATCAATAGTTGTGATTTGTGTAAACTGAATCAATGGTTCAAATTTATCAATTATCATAGTTGAAAAAAAAATTCAATTATGATAGAATTTTCAATTTTACTACAGTAAATGTATCTAAGTCGGCGTTGGAGCCTTGGAGGTTAATGTAGTATTTGAGTCGGTAGGCAGAAGTAACAGTGTCAATTTAAGTGCATTGGGTGTTTGATTATTTGCTGTAGGATTATATGTTTTGTAGAAGAGGTTTTCTTTCAAACAATGATCCTATTTGACAAACAGCTTTTTGAAGAGTTTTTTGGTTAAAAAGAACTTTTCCGACCAAAATTAGTTTTTTGACCAAGTAAAAAAGCTAATTTGGGTATTTGATAAAAGAACTTTTTTGACCAAAAAGCTAATTTGAAAAAGTTAATTCCATGAGCTTTTTGGAAGAACTCTTTAAAGAATTAGCTTTTTGTCTCACAACTTTATTAGAAACAGCTAATTTTACTGAGCAGTTTTTCAACAGACAGCTAATACAAACAGCTAATTGAAACAGCTAACAGCTAACAGTTATTTGCCAAACAGGACCAATGTGATACGAAAGGGAAAAATTGAAGATTTGTTGTGATCTGGACTCATTGTCATTGCGTGTTGTCCCACCTTCCGTGATCAACCCCATGTTCGAGCCCAAGAATTCAACCTTTCACTAAGATGCTGTGACCTTTTGGCTGCTTTCTTGGTTTTGGGAGTTGATCGGTTCCTTAATTATGGGTCATTAGGTGAGTTGATTTATGGTTCGGTGATCGTTGATATCCCTTATTGAAGAGTCATCATTTGGGTTCTCCTCCTATTAATCGGGTTGATTTGTGTGGCATTTTTCTTGGGCATTTGCTAGCATTTGATTTTAGCATTTGGTGTGGCATTCGGGAGTTCCTCCGGGGACATTCGTGTATGGTCATTTGATGTGAGGCGTCTCGAACTCTTTGCCTCTTCTGTCCCCTATTTACTCTCTATTTTAGTGAGAGTTAAGAGAATTCTTTATTGCATTGATCTTGTTGAGTTGTCATGCTATTTAAATTTTTTTTTATCTCTTTTGTTTGGTCTCTTTGTTGCTTGTATGCCCCTTAAGGTTGTTGTGTACTTTCACCTGCATGCTGGATTTGTTGTCGTTGCTATCTATGATTTTCTCCTGATTTGGGTTTCCACATAAAAATTTGGTGTGCCTGTTTTATGTCTTATTGATCATACTTATTTTTCTTGAATATCCACATGAAAATTTGCTCGATTTTATTAATTAATTTTCCTAACAATTTATTTGTATTTGCCCCTATTTTTGATCTAAGATGGTCCTTGTTAAAATACTTTAGTTTGACCAAGTCATTTTTGTTTGCTAATGAGTTATGAAGAGTAGTAAAATACAATAACGATATAGGGAGGATTGATTTGAGACCTCAGTTTTGGCTTTTGATCACTAGATCAATATCTTATTGGCACCAAAGTCATTTCTATCTTTTTTTGTTAATAGTAAACTAATTTTTTTTTAATTAAAAAAGTGTTTTCTAATGCATAACCTCATCTCATTTCTATCCCACTAAAAAAAAAAAAGGCAGTACTTAGAGTTGCAATAGTTATAAACATATCAAGTTACTCAGTCATACTACGGAACTTGGGGAGAAGGTTATTGAGAAGAGGTTAAGGAGGGTAATTTCGATTTTGAAGAACTATTTTGGTTTCATAGTAGGAAGATCAGCTACAAAAGCAATTTATCTTTTAAGAAGCCTTAGGGAGCTCTATAAGGATACGAATAAGAATTTACACATGGTGTTACTTTAATCTTGAGAAGGCTTATGATTGGGTACCAAGAGATGTGCTTTGGAGTAGTTTGGAGAAGAAAGATATATCATTTTATTATATTCGAGTTATTAAATATATGTATGAGACAGCGAAGATGAGGATTAGGATGCTTGGGGAAGATATTAAGGACTTTCATATTGATCATATTGATATTGATTTACATTAAGGATCAACACTAAGCTTGTTTCTTTTCACAATTGTTTTGTATGAACTCACCAACGGCATTCAAGAAGAGGCTTTATGGTGTTTGTTATTTGTTGATGATATTGTCTTGATAGATGAGACCAGAGAAGGAGTGGACAACAAGTTAGAACGGTGGAGAGAGACCTTAGAGTCTAAGGGCTTTGGATTCAGTAGGTTTAAATTAGAGTACTTAGAGCGTAAGCTGGTAGCAGGGAAGGAGGGATACCAGAAGAACTCAGCATCAGAGAATTAACAATATTGATGGTGGAGAAGTTTAAATATTTGTTTTTGATCATATATAGCAATGGTTATATCGATGAAGATCTTCTATATATAAGGGTAGGTTGGCAAAAATGAAGGAACACATATGGGGTTTTGTGTGACAAAAGGATTCTGATAAAATTAAAGGGCATATATCGTGTGATGCTTAGACCAATATCGTTATATTGTTTGAAGTATTGGCCGGTTAAGAAGATCCAAGTCCGAAGATCGATGGTTGCGGGACGAGGATGTTTAGATGAATGTGTGACCATACAAGATTAGATAAGGTTAGAAATGAAGTCATTAGAGAAAAAGTGGGAGCCACATTTGTGAAGAATAAAACGAGGGAGTCTAGACTTAGATAGTTTGGTCATGCCAAGAGGAGGAGCACAGGTGCACCACTGTGAGGTGTGAGTGGATTAATCTTTTGGAATGGGATAGGGGCAGAGGAATCCCAAAAAAAAAAAAAACATTGAGATGAGGTGATTAGACAAGATATGATACACTTAAAACTTATAGAAATCATGACACATAATAGGAAGTTTTGGAGGTTTAAAATTAGAGTGCTAGATTTGAAGTAGATAACGTGTAACACTTTTAATTTTAGTTGCCTTCAGTTCTTGTTCTTGTTGACTTGTTAGTGTTAGTTGGTATTGTTTCTGTTGGCTTGGTTATTATTGCCATATCGTGGATACTATTTTAGTCTATTGATGTGCTCTTGTTACATTATTGCTGCTACTATTTTTCTCTTGTTTAGCACTTTGTCACTAAGTACTTTCCTTTCATATGGTTTTCCTAATTTTATGTTAAATTAACTTATGTTAATTTAGTGTAACTTGTTATAATTTAGTTGTATGTAGCTATGAGTTTGTTTATTTATCAAATGTCGTTATAACGTTATAATTTTTACTATTTCCCTTGTGTTAAAAAGATTTTATCTGAGTTAAAATATTTGTTCAGAATTCTTTTAGTGGGTCTTTCAAAGTCGGCCCCTCTTATTAGTCTAGATCTCCTGTGATACCGTCCATGTTTCTTCCATGAAATATCCTATCGGCTATCATACGCATTAGTGCATAAAAAACTATGACCTCTCTTGTTTTTACGGAAGAAGTTGAGGCAAATCTTCAATGTGAAGAACTATGAGCAAATGCAATTAACTCATGCTCGTTATATTTTTGCATTGCTAGCTAGGTTAATGGAGCTCTATTTGTAGGGTCAACATTCATTCGAATCTAAATTCTCAGGGCATCAGTTTAGCAAGTTTTTGTTTTGGTTTTGGGGGGGGGGTATGGTAGTGTTGCGCTATTAGAAATTTAGATCATATGTTTAAAACTATTGATTGTCTATTACTTCATATAAAGGAGTTGAAGGAGAGTATAAATGTATTTTAATTTAGTCTACACTAATCTAAGTTGGAAAATTATCACTAGTTAGCTTTTCTACCCCTCTAAAAAGTCGATATAGGAGGAAGACTTGTCCGAAATCTTAAAATCCTTTTGAGATTGTAACTCATGGAAATTGCAATCTTGGATAGGCTATTGCAAAAGTTTGGGCTTTAGAAGACATTGTTTAAACAAATTTCCAATAGTGGATTTGCCTGATTTTTACAGCTCTTAGNNNNACTAAATAAGGAACTTGCTTGCCATCAAATTCGGGCTTTGATCATTCATCAAAGCTTCTCCCAAGGTGATCTCCCAATCTCTTCACTTGTTTTACTGCTTTTTAGGCTCCCTCTTTTGGCAAAATGGAGGTAACACACTAACACCTCCAAGCATTTGTCTGGGGCATTTGTCACGTCGGGTAATTTCTACTCGTATTTCCGGGCCTGCTGGCAAATTTTTGTCTTACTTTTACCGTGGAAGATCCAATGGAGGGGCGAGCCAGGTCAAAGTTTTAGGCTTATAATTGCGCGCACTTTGTGTCTCTTGCATCTCGAGGTGGAATTCTTGGGTTTTCAAAGGAAGTCCCAGGAAAATACGAGTAACGAATTGGGTGGTGAGCCCTGGATAAAATAATGAGGTATTACAAATATGATATGCATCACTTTGGTCCCTCTGATTTGTTTGATTCGTGATGTGCTAATTATAGGCTCTGGTTTTTGCGGCTTTCTGTCGGCCAAGGAATGTCTTACACGTGGCTAATGTCCAGCTGCGGACGTGGCAAATCTTAAATACTATGGGATTTTATTTTCTTTCCTTTTTTCCTTCCAACACGATGATGGTATGTGGAGCCGCTTACGGCGGTCCATGCAGCTCCGACTCAGATTTCTTCATGCGTGTTTAACTGTTTATGTATGGATTCGCTTTCTTTGTTAATTTTCCTTCCAGTATTGTGATTGGCCCATAAAATTAGAAGGAAGAAAAGA
>NCQV01089911.1:8828-19407 GCA_002740545.1 Lophocereus schottii | reverse complement strand
ACCATTTTTTAGTACTTTGCTATTTTTATCGATATTTGTGTGTTTTATTAGTTTTAGTGTTTTATTTTATTTATTATTAGCTTTTTATTTTTGATTTATTCTCTTGATTTGAGTAGTTTTTATTTAGATCACTTTTTATTTATTTTATTTATTGTCAAAAAATACCAAAAAATACGATTGTGGGACATGCATGATTGTTTAAGTTATGGAGCCTAAAAGAAAAGGACTGATTAGGATCGAATCTGAACCTGAAAAAATAGGTAGACAAGAAAGAACTGAAAAGGCCTTGAATGAGGTATTTTACCCTCAGCATTCAACCCTACCTTCCTGCTTTAATCTACCTGTCTTATGTACTAATGTGAACCTGAAACTGGAACCACATTATATTCAGATGCTTCCTAAATTCACTGGACTTGAAAATGTTTATTTATTTTTAAGTGAATTTGAAGAAGTGATACATTTTCATAATGTGAATACTGATGTGGTTAAACTGAGATTCGTTCATTTTGCTTTAAAAGATACTGCCAAGAAATAGATGTATAGTTGCCTGCTAACTTTATTTCGAATTAGAATGATTTTGTTAAAGGTTTCTTGCAAAAATATTTTCCTAATGGAAAAACCATTAAGTTAAGGAATGACATAAATCAGTTTATTCAAGTTGATAGGAAACCATTCTGGAGGTACATAGAAAGATATAAGAACTTATTAGCCCAGTGTCCCCACCATGGTCTTGAATAATGGCATTTTTGTCAAATTGTGTACGAGGGTCTGGACCAACAAACTAGGACCATGCTAGAATTTATGTGTCAAGGTGGATTCCTATCCAAGAGTCCTACCATAGCTTGGGAATTTTTAGAGGACTTAGCTAAAAAGACAATGTAGTGAGAGACCACTAGAGATGATAGTCTTACTTCTAGAATTGCCAATGCTAAGGGAGGTTTACATGCAGTATCACACTTGAGCCATATAGAGTCTAGATTTATAGCTTTAGAGAACCAGTTAAAGAGGTTGACTATTCAGTAATCCCAGGTCTTTCAAAGTGCTATCATTACATATTCTCACTATCAATTCCTAGACCATATCTTGAGTGCTTGTCCCCACTATGCTTATTAGTTATCAACTAGAACTGAGCAAGTGAGCATGGCCTACCAAAGGCCAAGAAATGACCTGTTCGCACCAACCTACAATCCAGGGTGGCGAAATCACCCAAATTTTTCCTGGAGCCAAGGCCAGAACTTAGGAGGTCCTAGCATATAGTTCGGAATGTTCCCTGAAAATACTTCTATCCAGCCATATCAAGCACCTAGACTACCTCCTCCCCCTGTTGCCCAAAACCAATCACCTTCTAGCTACAATGAGATTGATAAAAGATTTAACAATCTAGAAAGATCATAAAATAGCCTAGAGAAGGTAGTGAGGACCATGGCAGAATAGTTGTCTCAACTGGTCTGAGCCAATAGGGAGAAGGGAACATTTCTTAGTCAGATAGAACCCAACCCGAATGTAGGCTCTTCCTCAATGCGCCCACTATTCTAGGATAATGTGAAAAGGGTTAATGTAATAACTTCACTTAGGTCCGGACGTTTAATTGACCATAACTTAGAAGACCTTGTGGATGTTCCTACTTAGTTCTCTCCATCTCTATCTCCACCATCTCCCCCTGATAATGATTCTGCTCCTAGGGATGCTACTGATGACACCCCAATTGACCCTTCTTGACCTACTGACTTAGTTGACCCCAAAGAGGCTAAGCAAGATGAATCCAAGAAGGGAGATGATACATCTCAATCTTCGACTATTGAGAGGGTTCATAAACCCACTGCATCATTTCCTAATAAGCTAAGGAATAAGAAAGACCAGACATATGTTGATAAGATTAGAGAGACCTTCCCTAAAGTCAAAATCAACATTCTCCTTCTAGATGCTACCCAGCAGATGCCTCCTTATGCCAAGTTTCTGAAAGCGTTATGCACCACTAAAAGAACGACCAATGTCCTTAAGAAGGCTTTCTTAGCCTTAAATGTGAGCTCAATTATCTTACGTCAAATCTCAGCCAAATACAAAGACCCGGTTGCGTTACCATTTCAATAGTCATAGGGGACCAGACTATTCATAGAGTATTATTAGATTTAGGTGCCAGTGTTAATTTGCTTCTATACTCGATGTATGAAAGGCTGGTAGGGGTGAGCAAGAAAAACCGAAATTGAAAATCGAACCGAAAAAACGAAAAAATTGAACCGAAAAACCGGTTAACCGGATCGAATTTTATAAAATTTTTGGTTCGGTTAACCGAATCGATTTTATTCCCCGGTTCACGGTTCGGTTTCGATTTGGGGGGGAAGATTGTTCGATTAACCGCGGTTAATCGATTCGAACCGAATTTTTTTTAATGGCAGCAAATAAATATTAAATATTAAATAATAATTAAATTTTTAAACCATCAAAACAATGCAAATTTAGGTGTATGGGGTTCAGTTAACCGTAAACTGAACCGAAATTTCGGTTAACCAGATATTTCGGTTCGGTTTACGGTTTGACTTTTTGTCGAATTGGTTTTTCAGTTAATCGATTTCCGGTTGACCGGTAATTTCGATTCGATTCACGGTTCGCATTTTTCCCGAACCAAAAAAACGGTTAACAGATTTTCGGTTAACCAAAAATCCGGTTAACCGACTTTGAGCACCCCTAGAGGCTAGGATTAGGAGAGTTAAAACCCACTAGAATGATTCTCCAGTTAGCCAACCACTCCACTAGAGCTCCTAAGGGAATAGTTGAGAATGTTTTGATTAAAGTGAGTGAGTTCATATATCCTGTGGATTTTGTTGTGTTGGAAACTGAGTCTGTTGCAGACTCTGAAACCCAAATATCATCCCAGGCTGAGAATTAGAACCCATATGCTATTGATCCACTGTTCCATGAAAAGTTAGTGTGATTCCTCCACCATGGGTTGTAATAAGGGGAGAAGGGGTCATTCTTAGATCTCTAAAAGCTCATACTTTCTTGCTCTTATTCGGTTACTGGCTGATGATCAAAATAAGAACAAGCACTCAAAGAATGATCTAGGGCCAGACAATTAGAACAAGACACTGTAGATGTTTGAGATAACTAGGCAGCTGGGAGATAATCCCTTCAACATGCTTTCTAACATAGGAATCTTAGACTCTAAGTGACTTACATTAGAAACATAATGCAACCCACGCCTTGTAAACCTAGAACTCAGGCTATCATCATGTGCAGTCTTCCACTGTATGGTTTTCTCAGCCAAGTCCTCTTAAAACTTCCAAGCAACTATGGGGTTCTGAGAAAGGAAGCCACTCTGATACATGAACTCTACCATGGTTCTAGTTTGTTAGTCAAGTCCTTCATATACAATTTGGCACAAGTGTGCTTGGTCTAAACCATGATGGGAGCATTGGGCTAAGAAAGTTTTAAACCTATCAAAATATTTCTAAAATGATTCCCTATCAAGTTGCACAAATTGATTAATTTCATTCCTCAACTTGACAGTCTTGTCATTAAGGAAATATTTTCTTAAGAACAATCTCTCAAAAACATTCCAAGAAGTAATAAAATTAGTAGTCAGGTCATACATCTGATGATTAGCATAATCTTTCAAAGCAAAAGAAATCGATTTCATTCTCATAACATCAATGAGAATGTTAGAGAAATGCATCATAGAACAAATTTCTTCAAATTTCCTCAAAAATAAATAAGTATCCTCTAAACCTGTGAATTTAGAGAGCATCTGAGTATAATAGTGTTTTAATTGAAGGTCCCATTTGTTGCAAGATTAGGCATAACAAAACATAATGGCAAAGCAGTCCTAGGAGGATAGAAAATATCACTCAAAGTCCTTTCTTGTGTCATATTCCCTAACTCAAGCTTAAGTTCAGATTCAAGTTCTACGTCAGGGTTGGGCTTACTCCTAACGAGTCTTCGATTTTCAGGGTCTCTAACACAACTAGTTATATAAATCTCACACCTTCACCAACAAGTCCTATTTTTGGCCCTTTTTTCTCTTTCTGTTTTTTTGGATTTTTGGACTTTCTATTTTTTTCTTCTTTTTTTTAGGCACAAAATCTAAATGAAATATTTCTTAATCCCAAAGATGACTTGCAAACAAGAATTTGCAAAATCAAGAAGCTAATCAATCTCTAAAATAAAGGTAAGACACATCCCAACAAAAAACTAAATTCAAATTACTAATTCTAAAACTACAAAACGCCTTAGTCAACAAAAACTATAAATCAATTCTAAACAAAAACTATAAGTCAATTCTAAGTCGTTTGTTTTTTTAGAGTTTTGCAATCAAACTCCTTTTTTTGAAGTCTCAAGTTTTTCTAAATTTTTTTTGAGTTTTGGATTTTTCTTTAAGAAATGAACTAAATATATCACAACTAACAATGAATAAACAAAGCAAATCCAAGCATAAGTAATGGATAAGAACAAAGCTAAGAAAAAGAAAAGTGCCCAAACTGAGGGAAACATAAACTTGCCACTTTGTTTATGAGGTTTTTAAGTCTTTCAATTTTTTTTACGGTTTTTAAGTTTTTCTAAATTTTAACAGTTTTACACTTTTCCCTTTTTTTTGGATTTTTGAATAATTCAAGCAATATACTAAATCAAGTCACAACTTAATAGCGTAATAAAGCAACCTAATACCAAAGTAGCGAAAAGAAAATGCAACCTAATTGTTTATACCTAAAATGTGTTACTTTTAAGGTACTCTGACACCTGTTTTGTGCTCGTTATAACCGTATTTTTAAGGTTTTTATTTGATTTGATTTTATTTTGTAGGTTTTGAATAATGTTGAAAAAATGTCAGGAAATGCGGGAAAAAGATGACGAAAATGTTGGGAAATGGAAATTGGGTTGGATGAACATGAACTCAACCCAAAATCCCTTTTGTTGTTTGGCCCAATTGAAAAAAAAAAAAGAAGGAAACTAGCCCAAATAGAAAAAAATCGGCCCAGCCCTTTTCTTTTCCCCCAAGCGTGCGAAGCACGTGACTAGTCTCTAGCCAGGCGTACGCCTCACGTGACCTGTGACACAGCCCCCCTATTTCTCCTCTCATCTTCACTCTTCTCCTTTCATTTCGGTTTCCAGAGCCACGAAACCCCCGAAAGCCGCAACCCAGAAAACCCTTCCCCTGCTTCATCCTCCTCTCTCCTTTCTCTAGCTTTGATCTCCATCTCTCTTTCTCTCTCTCTGACGCATCACCAAACACGCACCACCATCCCCTCACCCACCAGCAACCACGTAGCCTGCCAGCACACCATCTTCATCCACCATCCACGCAAGCTGCGAAATCGAAGGCTCGAGATTGAAGCTAAGTACGTGTATATATCAAGGTACCGCCCCATTTGAAGGAGGTTAGGAATTTTAGGTTTTAATTAGTTTAGTTTTACGTTTTTTAGGTTTAACTTTAAGGGTGCTCTTCGTGTACTTTCAATCATTAGTGGTTTACGATTTTGGTTTCTTTTTTGACTTTGAATGTCATATTAGGTTGCAATGGCATTTAATTAGAGCAATATTTGTGGATTAGGGCAGTTTGATGCACTCTCCAATTGTAATTGCAAAGTTTTTAGGTTTGGTATTGAGGAACTTCGATGCACCCCCTCGCCCCCTGTTGCGGCTTCCCCTGTTTCGAAGCAAAGCATGTTCTGTTCGATCTTACTCAATTTGCTTTCAATTGTTCGGTTCGATTAATGGTTGAATTTGATAGATTGATGATAATGGATGATGACTGATGAAAAACCCCCCCTGCTGCTCAGTTTTTGTTTTGTTTAGATTTGTTAATCTCGGTTTGGGCAGGTCTGGGTGTTGATTAAATTTCGGTTTCAAGTTTATAGGTTTAATTTTAGTATATGTCTCGATTTTTCATTCCAGTTTTTCAAATTTAGCATTTGGCTTCAGTTTTGATTTAGAATTCTAATCCTACTGCTCACTTTCATAGCTCTGCTAATTTCGATTTCTATTGAATGAAGTGTGGTTCGAATGGCAATGATTCTGGGCTGGAATGGCTCATTTTAGTTGTCCTCTCCTTCCCTTGTTTGGGGTGTGGTTTGATTAAGCAGTATGATAGATTTCGAAGTTGAGTTCTGTATTGTTGAATCTGAAACATTATTTTGAAGTTTGATGGATTTCGAGTATGCTGTTTTGGTTGTAGTTATGGCTTTCATTATACTCTGTTCTGTCTGCTCTGCTACTTTAATCCCCTGCCCTACTTTCATGAACATGACATGGCTTTCTCGATGTGTGACTAGCTGAAGTCAGAATTAGATTCTAGGTGTGCTATTGTTGCTAAATCTGCCAAGATTTTGTTCTCCTTCTCCTGTTGTTAGGGTATTCAGTTTAGTTTTGGTGCTGATTATTTAGGAATGTGCTTGTTAAATGCTAGATTCAGTTAAATGTTTCCGTTTTCGGTTGTCCTATAATTTTAGCTAAGTTTAGTTCAGTTTAGCTAATTTTAATAAAGTTATTTCGTTTGGTTTATAGTCGATTTGGTTGCTCCATAATTGTCAACACGGTCGAGTTTGGTTTGCTAGCCCATATAGTTTAAAGGTTATTATAACTTGCACATATTTAAGGAATATTTAGAATTTGATTTGTTTATAAACTTTGATCCCAGTTATTCACTTTTTTAATTAATTTAGAATGATGTTGGAATGGCATAATTTTGTGCTAAGTGACCTAAATCTTCTCCGTTGTCAATGAGGACATGACCCTCAAGTACTACAGCGAACGCTGTACACATGCGACCTTTTTATTTAAACTCTATGTTTACCTAACAAGTTTTTGATGCCGTTGCCAGGGACGATGGTATGAGATTAGGCCATATTTTCATTTGCGTAGCTACTTTATTATTCGTTGCTTTGATTTGTTTATTTTGTTATTACTTGTAATTTGGTTTATAAGTCATTTTGTTTAGTTGATTTGATTTGTTTAGTTGATACTTACTTAGTCATTTCTTACTTAGTCATTTCGTAACTTTATTTTGGTATCAATTCTTACTTTCTTTATGTTGGTCTCGATTGTTACTTAGTTTGGTCGTTTCTTGAAAACATTCAAAAAATCCAAAAAAATTAGAAAAGTTAAAATCTAAAAAAAATTAGAAAAACTTCAAAAATCACAAAAAAAAGGGAAAAGTATAAAATTAAAAAAAAATTGAAAAACTTGAAAACCACAAAAAATTTTGGAAAATCCAAAAACCCAAAAAAATTGAAAATTGAAAACCCCTAAAGATTGAGAAATTTTAAAAAAACTTTATAAATATTTTAAATGCCAATTTTCAATTTTCCGCAATATGAGCACGAACCTTTTTGACCTTATCTTTCAAGGCTTAATGAATATCATGCCCATCTGAATCATAATTTTAAAAAATGGAAAATTTGTGAGGTCATTGTTGCGGGTCTAAATGTTGAGTCTAGGAGATATATTGAATTGATTTGTCCTGGAGGTCTAATAGAATTATTATCTAACACTCAAAATGAAGTTTGGGATTTTTTTGAAAAATAAGTTTGGGACACCTATGCGTTTGAACAAGCTAATAAGCCGTTTAAATACCCAACTCACGGAGAGTATGATTTTCAGGCTAATTCTTACCCTTTAGACCATTTTGCGAATTCATATGACCCATCTTATTCTTGTGTACCTCCTATTTTGTGCGATTATTGTGAATCTCCTTATCGTGATGCTTATGCTTGTCTTTTTTGTGCTTATATCGATGCTACATGTGCAAGTTTTGAAAAGAATATTAATGATATGATTGATCAAATGATAGAGACCATGAAAGCGAGAATTACTTGCTCGTTCTCAATGTTTTAATCAAAATAGTGAGATTTATAATGAGATTGATACTAGCTTAGGATCTCCTAAACCTGACATTAGTTTCTATGATGATTTTGAACCCTCTTATTCTGCTAGGCTTAATTTAAATGAACACATGTGTTTGCCTAATGTAGAATAAGACAGTGACCTCCCTACATCTCTATCAGCAGACCTTGCACCCTGCACTAGCTCATTCAAAGATGTCACTGAAAATATCTTAGTTTATGTCGACCTCCCCACCGCTCTGAACAACTTTTGGGAATTTGAGGTGGGTGAACAATCTGATCTTGTTAGTGAGTTAGATATCAGCATCACACCTGAAGTTGAGCCTCATGATTTAGATGATTCTAAAGATATTTCATAGGAGTTACATGATGCGGTAACTGAACCACTATTTTGGACTTTAATGATGATATTCTTTATGCGAAATATGAATCTTTTTCATATGAGTTTGATGTTACTGAAGGACATGATTTGGGTTTTCATGTTAAATATGAAACATTCTCTTTTAATTCCATCATTCCTGATCTTCTATTTAAATTAGACTATAATATTCTGGATATATAATATGAATATTTTTTTGGGCTTGATGACGATATGAGTTTGAGTAAGGATTTCGGTGCTGAATATGAATCATTTTCTGTTGATCCTATCCAAGCTGACATCCTTCTTGAATATCGCAGTTCTCCCCTTCCCCCTCTTCTTTCTTGTTTAGACACTCCTGAGTCTACTTTTGTAGAGCCTGAGACTTATGTGCTTGATATTCCTTGTTTAGATCACACTCTTGCCGTTAATAGCACAAATAGACTCAAGGATCACTTTGAAATATACTACTTAATTTTAGTCCATCATTTGAGCTCTTATTTTCTAATTTCCTTTGATTGGCCTGGATTTGGTCCTCTCTCCTCCCCTTTTAGAGATGTGAAATTTCATTTAGATCATTTAGATCACTTTAGATGGTTTATGCATACATATAGTCATCTCTTCATTAAACATTGACTTCTGCATCTGATTTACATATACACATGTTTCTTCTAATTGGGCTATGAGCTTCGATAAGCTCAAAAGAGCATTGAGTTGCATTGAATTTATGCATTTTATTTGGATTGCAATTCCTATTTCTTACTATTTGCATTTCTGTAAGGATTGTGTCCGTATGTTTAATAAGCTACTACGAGTGTTGGTTGGTTTTGAAATGAGTAACGGCTCGTGAGTTGTGATGGAGTGGCTGATGCTCCATAAGCCTTATATTTTGGGTACAATCTGCATCCAACCTGGTATGATCGTTCTAACCTTCTTTTCTTTTTCCTGTTTTTCCTTTCTTTTTTTTTTCTACTTAGTTGTGAATATTTAGGACTGAATATACGGGTGATCAATCTTGAGGTGCAATTTGTGATATGTTGAGCCGTGTGGGCTATGATCACCCTTAGTTGTGTTCTGATTTTGTAAATACTTGTTAGTTGTGGATATTTAGGGTTGTTTTTATGTTTCACTTTCTTTTGTTTCTTTATGGTGGTGAGCTTTGGTTTTTCTTTGGTTTAATTTTTGCTTGATAGTTTCCTTTTGTTCCCTTTTTGATGTTTTAGTGACTTTGTTTTGGGTCTTTCATTTTGTTTTTTTTTTTCTCTTCTTTTATCTTTCGTCTCATTTTAGGTTTCTTTTCGTTTAATTTGGGATCTAGTAGGTCCTTGGTTTTCATCGAGCTTTGTTTAGTTTTGTTTAGTTTTGATTTTGTTTTTAGGTTTTGGCTTTGTTCTTTTTTTAGAATTGGTTTTTAGTTTTAGCTTTTTTTATGAGTTTGTTTGTCTTGGTTTTCGAACATATATGTGTTTTCTTTGATTTTAGTTTTGATTTTCATTTTCGTTTAAGTGATTTTATGTTTGTTTTTGATTTTTATTCGTGTCATAGTTTGTATATATTTGTGGTTTAATATGATTTTACAGTTGTATAGCTGATGTGATTGCTTTTTAGCGCTTTAGTTCTCACAATGAGGACATTGTGAAGTTTTGGTGTGAGGGTAAGGTGCCCATTTTTGAAAATTTTAAAAAAATCCAAAAAGATTTTAATTTTGGTTTTGTTTTTGGAAACATGTGTACTTTTTTTGATTAGCTTGAATTCCCTGTATCTTGGTTATTAGCTTGTATGTAAGAATGTGCATGATAGTTTTTCAACCTCAATGTGATATTCTAAGCCCTAATTCTAACTCCAAATATTCATTATAAGTTGTGTAATCTAGTCTTTGTTTATTCCTTCATCATTATCTTTAAGTCTTAGGTTTCCATGAATGATTCTCCCACTAGCTTGTGACATGATTACTTTGAAAAAATTTTGAAGAAAATGTGTATTATGAATAAAGAAGAAGAAAGAAAAAAAAGAAATGAAATAAAATTTGGAATGACAAGTATCCCTTTGAGGCATGTACCACTGGGTATTACCCTTTGAGAAAATATTGCTATTGAGAAAGCTTGCTTTTAAAGTCAGTATGATAACAATGTAGTTGTGTCAGCCAAGTGGGGTTGAGTCTAATTCTGGTCAATCTAAGCCCTAAGATGATGATACACTTGCACACGAGTACCAGGCTGAATTCCAAACCTTAATGTTCAATGGAGTTGAAAACTAGTGCTTTGATGTCATTTCGAGGCAGAGGACTTTGAAGTACATTCTATGCATATGTAGGTCAATAATTTGATTACATGGGTGATTTAGTTGATTAGAATGTTTGCATATCTTTCCCAAATTTTATACATAG
>NCQV01089905.1:5318-16976 GCA_002740545.1 Lophocereus schottii | reverse complement strand
TCCTATTCCGCCACAACCTCCTATCCTGAGCCAGGTCCCCCGACAGATATTCATATAATGAGTCATTTTATGCAATGTTTTGTCACATAAATAAGTGGCCCCATCAATTATCAATTATCAGGGCTCATGCCCTTCGATTTACCCGTGCGGCTGCAACTGAGACTCTCCGATCGGCCTGGAAGGTGTGCACCTATCTCAATATCGCTACAGAAATCAACAGGGGTCCACTAGCAGATAATAACCGGCAAATCAATTTTAATTATACATTCTCTCTCTCCTGTTTACAAAATAAAATGTTTTGAAATGCGGGCGTCCAGTTATTTCAACTCCAAGTCTATTTTACTGCACATGGATGCATGTGTTGAGTTTCGGCTCATATTTCGAACATTTTTGTACTTTTGTTTTAGGTAATGGATCAGTGAATAGTTTCCCTCTTGGTAAGCCAGCAGGTAGCAAAAAATGAGCGAGAGTTGCAATTTTGGTGAACATTAGCCGGTCAAGTTTTCACAGTGTCGTAGGTAATTTCAGGTAGCCTTACTCCGTTATGGAACGACGGTAATGCCTCCAATCAAAAGACTTCTGCTGGGAATCATAGTAAATAAGTGATTGGTTATAGTAACTAGGCATTAGAATTGGAGGCGTTATAGTTGTGGTATCAGAGCCAGGTTTACAAAACACCGTGAGCATAGGACGCTCGAGGTTTAGAGCCACTGGAAGTTTTAAGGATGCTTACGACTTGTGTTGGACTAGTAAAACGTGATGTTGACTAGGAGTTTATGTGTATATGCAGATCATGAGGATGTTTTAGTAAGCATTTACCTGGCTTTCAGTCTTTGGTATTAGGATCAGCGACACAGTTAAACAATACCTTAAGGATTTCATCGTTATCAAAGTAGAGCGAGAAAGCAAGTGGTTAACTTCTTGGTGACATATGTATTAGTCCAAAGAAGTTTATTAAGCTCATAGCAACAATTTTGTGGAATTTTGGGTTGCGCATTTGAGTTACCAAGATGCTTTCAATTTAGTGGTTTTACTAAGATATATTGAAATACTGAATGTTTGGGTATTGTGATGTGTAAGACATGACAAGAAGTGAAGTCCATAAACACTCATGCGATTATTGCAGTACCAAACAACTTTTAACTTGCTAAATAGGGGAAATGTATTATGTAGCAATATTCATGGGTTGGATCAGTATGAAATAGCCATTACAATAGTACAATGACGTCCATGTATGAGGGCCTGTCACACTGTTGTACATGATTTGCAATATGTGAACTTATGTGGGCTGCCGACTGCTAGGTATACAAGTTATTATATAAGTGATGGAGGTATTAAGTGATGAAGAGGTGGAGGACATTTAGACTTGGGATGTTGGTGGACATTTCGACTTGGGGTCATTGACACAGATCATATAAACAAATATACCTCAATTTAGGCGATAATAGGCATTGAAAATTACTAAGGGTGGATCTTAGTTTCAAGATATTCATAAGAGGTTCTAAGGATACGGTATAAATAATTTTTCTTATTATTATGGATTAGGTCGTCGGTGCTGATGGGTCAAGTCCTGCTCTTTAGATTGTGCAAAAATAAATTAAGTGGGGAAGATCCTACCTTGTGGAGCACCAAATGATTCGATCTTGGAAACTTTTTTTTTTTGAGCATGTCAAACCCTTGAAACTTTAACTGCATGGGTCCCTGTGTTGATCCAATTGACTTTAGGGGGATCTTTGGCGAACTAATTTTAAACATCCCTTGCCCGATATCATTGCATAAGTTAGCATCCTTTTTTGGCCACCTTGGTTATCACCTAGAGCTAGCCACCCCTATTATGCAATCATATAATTTAATTTGTAATTCCTTTTAAATCACATTAAACTTTGCAAAAGCTATTTAAGTATCGCAGCAATACTTCATTACATACCTTTTCCTTTACTAAAGTTCCTCATGAAATTAATTTTTAAAGGGAATTCCTATCATTAAGATCGGTTATGTCTCACTTGTTTTTACTAATTACTTCTACCCAGCTTACCTTTGCAACCATTACTTCAATAGTAACGTTATCCTTCTTGCCCTTAACATCTAGTCACTACGTAGATTATTATTTTACTGCTAATCTGGGCTTTTGGATTTATATGTAATGTTTTGGTTCCTATGTAACCAACGATTGGAACCATCTAACTATTATTGCCCCTCATTCCTAGATTGTCTATGGTTATAGGTATTTTCACTCAATTTGCATCACGATAATATTTTAGGTTCCTGCTGTTTCGAAATTTGTCATCTATTCCTTTCATTGAAATCTTACATCAGCAACATGCCCAGTAATTTTTAATCATTAACCAACTTCTTCCTTAATCATCTTAACTCGTGTATTGGCATCGTCTCTTTGCTTCGTTACCTCCTCTTGACCCCGAGCATTTGCTTCGAAGACCTTCATTGGCATACAAAACTTTGCTTATTAATTTGTCTTTTGCATTGATGTTATTATTTCTATCATTTCTTAGATTTGATTGATTTGCCTCATCTTTAAACTTTCCTTTCTTTTAATGTTATCTGATTCTCCTTTAATTTCAAACTTTTGGAAGTTAGTGGTTCCTCAAGAGCGTTCGTACCTATTTCCAGCACCATCCACCAATGTCTTTGAACCTATTGCTAAATATTGAATCCATTCATGTTTGATTTGAAGTGGTTGTCAACGTTTTAATACTTTTGACTTTCGTCTTCCTCTTTTTCACTTCGCTAAAAGCTTATTTATGTGTAGATATCTTGCACCTCGTTTATTCATGGTAGCAAGCTTGTGTAGCTTGGTTTGAGTTAGAGATGCAGTTAAGCTTTGACTAGTGCGAGTGAGCAATGACTATTGTAATCCCACCAATTTTCTTCCACAAAATATAGACTCAACCTTTTTCTATGCCACCTTGTTACCTTACTTACATTTGTTTTGTATTGCCTATTTTATACTCTGCTAATTCAAATCCAAATTCGTCCATCGGCTTCATTATGTTGATAGTGGGTTGACGGTCACCTTGTTGAAACTCCGTTACTACTATCTTATTTGTAATTTAACGGTTGAACCCGAATGTAATTGAATCACCTATCTTGTCTAAAATGTGTTAAATCTTTTCCTTTAAAACTCTTTTGTCATTATCTATTGCTCTATGTTGAACATCGTGATTATCCTGTTTCGTATGAAATTTGCACTATATTTATGACTTTGATATTCAACCACACTTTAGTGTCACAATTATAGTAACATCCACTCTCTTACTCCTGTTAGAGCTCCAAAATGCCAAACTTATTTCCATTCAAGTAAGCGAATAATCTTGTTTTCCTGATTTGAATATTCCAATCCTTTCTCATTCCATTTAATATTTTATAAATAACGTAACTTGATTTGTAAGTCAACGTGCTAACTACTCAATCGGATTGAGATGACACAGAATAATTGCAATTGCCGATAATACAACTCAGGAATTGTTGACTATCCGTTCGCCCTTATTCCTATGACAATCCCTCCCTTATTAATCATTTCTGACTTCACCATTTATTTCTTTCATGGGCAATGACCGACTTGACCGTCATTCTTATCACTCTCATTTGTGGATATGTTTATCTTTAAAGTTGAATTTAGATCTAGGGAACTTGACTAGTCCAATGATGAAAAGCCCAACATAGTTTGAACACAATAATAGCTATCCAATCTAGCGTCGCCAAGGACCTTGAGGATACAAGCATTGAAACTATGTCACATGGGTCAAGAAACGAGTTATCATTAGCATTAAAAGTGTGGCCCCTAATAATAGTGAAGATTAAGTTAAGTTAAAAGGGTGATATCAAATTACAGAGGCTTAGGCAAAATGGCCTACAAGGGAAGTCACCTGTCTTTATGATACATGAGGATGGAACCTTGAGGTTATGAAACTGGTTATCTGTTCCCAATAAAGAAGAATTGAAAAGAAGATTTTATGAGGAGCCCATACTGCCCGTTATTTGGTGGATCAAGGAGGAACAAAATCTCCAGCGATCTAAAGCAATACTGTTGGTAGGATAACATAAAGAGAGAGATTGCAGAGTATGTAGATAGGTGTTTGATATGTCAAAAGGCGAAATCTGAACATCAGCGTCCTATAGGCGAATTAAGGCCTTTAGAGATTCCTACTTAGAAGTGGGATTCCATTTTAATGGATTTTATTATAGGCTTGCCCCTTTCTGTTTTAAAGAAGAATGCTATTTGGGCTATTGTGGACAAACTCACCAAATCTGCCCATTTTATACCAATTCATGATACTTGGAGCATAATGAGATTAGCACAGTTGTATGTTAAAGAAGTAATTTAACTGCATGACATACAAAAGGGCATCGTATCTGATAGAGACCAAAGGTTTCAAACTCGGTTTTGACAAGCTCTATAAAAAGCTTTTGAGACCAAGATAAATTTTAGTAGCTCATATCACCCTAAGACCAATGGGCAAACCAAGAGAGTGAATCAAACCCGAGAGGATATATTGAGAGTCTATGAACTCGGCTTCCAAAGAAAACGGGAAAATTGCTTATCATTGGTGAATTTCCTTTATAATAACATCTATAAATCCACTATTAAGATAGTCCCTTTTGAAGCACTATATGAGAGGAAGTGCAAGACCTCATTGTGTTAATTGTAGTGATCCCAATGAAGCATTAATCGTAAGGCTTGAATTGATTCGAGAGACCACCGAGATGAAAAGAAAGATTCAAGAATATATCAAAGCAGACAGAAAAGTTATGTGGACAAAAGGAGAATGCCATTGGAGTATCAAATGAGAGATAAAGTATTTTCAACAGGTATCCCCAGTTAAATGAGTGAGAAGATTCAACCTCAGGGGCAAATTGAGCCCTAGATACATTGGCTCTTATTATATTATTGAATAGCTAAACCTTGTGGCCTACAAGTTAGAGTTACCAACAGAACTTGAGCATGTGCACAATATTTTTCACATTCCATAGCTTAGAAAATATATCCCAAATCGAAATTATATCATCATAACAGAGCAAGTAGAACTCCCTGAGAATCTACTATATGAGCAGTGTCCTGTATAAATATTAGATTACAGAGTTAAACAACTTCGTAATAAAAGCATTCAGGTGATTAAGGTCCTGTGGGCCACCCATACTTCACCTCAGGCTACATAGGAGACCGAGGAGGACATGAGAGGCAAATACTCATACCTATTTGAAGTACAGTCAAGGTTCCTTTTAAGTATGCCAGTTTCAAGGACGAAACTTATTTTAAGGGGGGGAGGCTGTAACGGCCCGAACCTAAAAACAACTAATTATATTGCACTACATTAATGACAAATTAATTAAGTTGAGCGTCGCATTTCAATTTAGCATTTTATGTATGTATATATATTTTGTACATCGCAGGTTGAAATGACGACGTGACCTCAAAATAGATCTTGTTACACTCCTAAATAATTCATTCCGGTGCTGCTAAATGCTGGAATGCCCCTGAATAAGAATTAGCCTAATTATCAAAAGGCTAAATGAAAAACGATAATGATAATAATAAATGAACAAACATAGTAACAAGGTATTAATAACAAAAGTTATGTGTATATACAAAGAGAGTGAGGCATTAGTAAAAAATGAAAACATTTCAGTCAAATTTTGCACCTAAAAAAAATATATGATCACATTTATTAATTTTAGCTAAAATTTTATATTCCAATTTATATGTATATATATATTTATATTTGCAATGAAGGAAAATATATAAAAATAATAATAATAATAATAATAATAATAATAATAATAATAATAATACAAATCGAAGGAATTGAATAAAAATAAATAATTCTAGAAAATGACTACGTGTCATCTAATAAGAGGGTGCCCCAAAAAAAAAGAGAGAGAGAAAAAAGGGGAAAAATTAATTACAACCTAAACTAAATAATAACCCAAAAACAAAATAAGAGAAATTAGCCCAAATCCCCTCCCCCCAAACATTTCCCTGCAAACCGACATACCTCCCCCTTCCTCTGCCCAACAAAACCCGCCCCCCTCCCCTGTTTTTGTTGCCTGAATGAGCCCCCCCAGTGCACCGGGCACCGGCCTTCAACGCCATGCCACCACCACTGCCCAGCTTCGCCAGAGGCCGCCGCCAGCGCCACCATCCCTACCGTCTTTCTCATCTTCCACTCTTTGGGTGTGCTTGAGTGGGTTGAGAGGTGAAGCCCTAATTCTCACTTAATTCAATTTTTGACGTTTTATATCTGAATTTTTGGAGTAAATGGTGTAATTAGCTTTGGTGTGTATGAATTCATAAATTTCTTGAATTAGTTTAAGAATTTGAATTGGGTTGTGAATTGAGGGATTGGGATGAGTGTGGTAAGTGAGTGGAAGTATTTTGCTTATTTGTCTGGAGAAAAAGAAGTTGCCTATTCTTAAGGGCTTTGCACCTATTATTCTTCTTCTTAGCCTTTGTTTTGATCCAGTGAAGTCATTTTGATCTTTAATGTGCATTTGACTGGACATGGAAGTCAGAAACTCATTTGTATCCCCAGGTATGTCGGCCCATCTCTTGGTTACCCAATACAGATTTATGGTATAGTTAGCCGCTTGTTTAATTTGCTGCCCCATGTAATGTGGCAAATCTGATTTGTTGTTACCATAATCATACTTTGAATGTTGGATGGAGTTACATCTCAATTGGGTTGTTTTAGGAGTGTTTAAAAAGTCTTTGGCAATAATCGAACGGAAATAAGGAAACATAAGCATATGTATTATATTGTTGCATAAGTTATGGTAAGATTTATTTTCCAAGTAAGGATAGTGGAGGTGAGAATGGAGGGAGATATAGAAGCTTTAAATGTTTGAAAATCATGAACTAAGTATGGGGTTGGTGAAATTCGAGGATTTTAGGCGTTAAAGGAAAGGAAAAGGAATAAGTAGTTTTGTGGATTTGGAGCTACTAACGTAATGTGCCTTCGTAATTTTATTTCTCTAATGAATAATATTATGATTGGAACTTGATTTGAGCATGAGACCAAGTTTTTGAAATCACCTTAAAGCGTATCGTAAACCAAAGGTTAATGGTTAGCGATGATTCGTTAAAGGGAAAAGCGATGATCGTAATAATATTATTAATAGCAATTGTTACCAAAAAAAAAACTCACAATTCTAATAATAATAATAACAATGACAATAATGATGATCGATAACGTCTTTAATAACAAACTTAAGATGAGTCACTCTGTTACGTTACTATAGCTCGTATTAAACGAACATTGGCTATATAAAGGAGAGGAACAAAAACAAAATAAAATAGAATCAAATTATGTTAAGTCAAAGGAATTCAAATTACTCATTAAGTCAAGAAATGTAATAAGATTTCTTAATCTCACAATAATCAAGAAAATGACATGTTTGGAATAAAAGTGAGACCACTTCTATCGCTTCAAGCTGCCAGCAACAATTTCTACTACAATGGAGAGAGATTATTAAGGATCAGGTACGTACATTGCCTGTACTCTTTGAAAACTCACTTGTTCCTCAAGTTGTACACAATCAATATGATATTCATATAATGAATCATTTTATGCAATGTTTTGTCACATAAATAAGTGGCCCCATTAATTATCAATTATCAGGCTCATGCCCTTCAATTTACCCGTGCGGCTGCAACTCAGGCTCTCCAATTGGCCTGTAAGGTGTGCACCTAGTTCAAGATCGCTACAGACGTTAACAGGGGTCCACTTTCAGACAATAACTGGCAAATTAATTTTAATTGTACATTCTTTCTCTCCCGTTTACAAAATAAAATGTTTTGAAATGCGAGCACCCAACTTTTTCAACTCCAAATCTATTTTACTGCACAGAGATGTTTGTGTTGAGCTTCGGCTCATATTTCGAACATTTTTATGTTTTTGTTTTAGGTAATGGACCAGTGAATAGTTTCCCTCGTAGTAAGCCAGTAGGTAGCAAAAAATGAGCGAGAGTTGCAATCTTGATGAACATTAGCCGATCAAGTTTTCACAGTGTTGCAGGTAATTTCAGGTAGTCTTATTCCATTATGGAATGACGGTAATGCTTTCAATCAAAAGACTTCCGCTGCGAATCATAGTAAATAAGTGATTAGTTAGAGTAACTAAGCATTAGAATTGGGGGCGTTACAAGTAGACTTTGATTACTACTTACTTATTTTACGTTATAATAGAATATGTCATTTTTGACCCATTTAAATAAATTTGACTTTTAATTATCTTCTTGGGTATCATTAACATTTAAATTCATCATTAGCACTAACTAGCATCCATCATCCTTATATAGCTTCATCAGGTTACCATAAACCAAGAGTTAGTGTTGCTTTCAATCACTAAGTCCACTCAAATTACTCATTGGGGATACAATTCTATTGTAAAGTTTGTCTTAGAGTTACGAATTAAACCACTACTTGATTTACAAATAAGATTTATAATATAGAAAAGTAGGGATTGATCCCACGTGAAAAGATTATGATAGTGAGCTAATTTCAATCTAATTAAATTTACAAATCTAATACATTTTACTTTTCCTTTAAATTGCTAAAACAACCAAATTAAACAAGTAAAAATATGGAAAATTCCTTGCTAATATCCCTAAATATTCTAAGCCTAATTCTAGAAATAAAAACGGCCATACCTAACCTAAATATTCTAGAAAAATAAAAACGGAAATAATCACACAATATTAAACTGAAAATTAAAATAGAAAATAACAAGTAGAAAATTAATATTAAAAATTAAATAAAACAACATCAGTTAATATTCTACAAATTCATAAACCTATATACCGAGAATTATATGTAATTAATTTCAGAAAAATAAATGAAATAATAACTGCAGAAAGTTAAAATAGAAAATAAAATTTGAGATTAGAAAAATAATAAAATGCACTTAAATAAATATGAAATAAATAATAAATTTACCCAAATTGTAAAATATAATTTTATAGACTTAATAAAACCCTAAAAACATAAAGTCAAAACTAAAAACGTAATTTTTGGATTTATTAAAGTAAAAACTTGCACATATTCAATTCATGAAATAATTCTAAAAAATTATAAAATAATTTTCAAAAATTTCAAAACTAAATAGAAGCAGATTTGGATACTATCTAAAACCTAAATTGGAATAAAATGTGAAAAAACACAAAACAAACTATTTTTAACCTAATTTTCAATAAACCGGTAAATAATGGCAAAATAGAATACAAAATTAACCTGAAAATTAAACCACACTAAAATTCAAAATATAACTGATCTGAAATTATTAAGATACACCTAAAAGACTACCCTTTGGGTTGGGGGTAAATGAAATTAATATTAAAGTCTATAAATTTAAGAATTAAAATTGACAAACTAAAGAAATTAACTATAAAGCAAACAAATAATTATCAAAGATACCAAATCTATGAAAAACGCGTAGTATAATCTATGTCCACTATGCAAATTAATATTTATCATCAACATACAAATGAATTTTTCTATGAGTTAGATTATAAAAGATACCCACCAGCAGATCTTTCCCGTTTTTCTTTCTATAATAGCAGTTTATTTAAGTCCAACCCTAATATAAACCCTACTAGTTTTGATAATCCTACCACCAGCACAAGAATTTAATCAAATTAGAGTATTAAGCATTAGAAAAACATCACCCAACACCTCATAACTAATTTACCAGCGAATTGATTTAACAAAGATTTATAACGATTTCCTAATTAAAAGAGATGGATTTGAGCTATCCATGATCAATTAGGGTGATACTTGTGCATAAAAGACTATAGCTTTTACGTACTTAAACCTTTTAAACTATCACATAAATTCATATTAAACTAACTAGCATGCATTCTAATTAACCTAACATAAATATCATGAACAATAAGCTCAAATCGTTATAGAATCATGGCATAAAAATCAATCAGACAATAAAGCACAAAACTTGTTTCAAGATAATTACTTTAGCATGGTTTCAAATCGGTTATACTAAGTATATAAAAATTAGTCAAACATAGTATAAATTAAAATACATGAATTACCCAAATAATTCATGTCTAACAACAACAACTAAACTTTTTTTTTTCCAAAAAAACAATATTACTTTATATGCTCAGAGAATTGATGATGCTAGAATTGATGCTAATGGTGATGTGTGGTCTTGAAGTGTTGGTGTGGCGATGATCAAGGAGATGATGAGGACAGACGACGGTGATGATGTGTGATTAGGAACTTGGTGGGGGTTGACGTGAAGGAGGAGGAGGTTTGTGAGGTGATTGTGTGGTGAAAGGGTGGCGGCTAGAGATGAGATGAAGAGGCTGTAAGTTTGGGAGTATTTATAGCATAACTTTGCTAGGGTTAGGATTTCTTCTCCTTCAAGTCTTCCAATTGCTCTTGAATTAGGAATAGTAATTTGGTAACCCTATCCCAAATAAATCATTACAAAATAGTATCTTTTCATAAGTCATTATTTTTAGACCGACTTGATAAATTCGCATGCAAAATCCTTCAGTAAATAAAACCCAAACTTTAACATTTTCTCTTCTCCTCTTTACTTTACTAATGCTTAACCTAAAAAATATATAAAACAAAGTAAATTAGAAAAAATAATATAAATAATATAATCAAAACAATTATTAAAAACATGTATGAATTATGACTTAACAAATTTCCCTAAACTTGGACTTTGGATGTCCTCGTGTAAATAAATTTGGGATTCGACCTAAAAACTGCTCCTTCTTTCTTGTAAAGTCTTGCATTAATATGATATGTACACTAGACATTGGTTTGCTTTAAAAACAGTTTTATTTAAAATTTATTAATTTTTTTCAAGAAGTAAATGACTATTAAACATCCAACCATCATTAAAGAGTTTCTTTATCAACCTCACAACATTTCTTTAATGAAGTAACAAGAGCAATAATCATCCATTTCTTTTAAGCATGCATACATCGATCAAGAAGTCTAAAAAGTTTAAGATAGAAAAATTGAACTGTAGTATGGCCTTAGAGACATTTGAACTAGAAGAAATAACTCATCAAAATTGATTCTAAACTTACCTTGCATTTTTTCATTTTCTGTTTTTTTTCAAACTCCAGTCACACACATATTCGAGACCCATATAGGGCCTTAGAAACTAAACACTCTGTCTCATGCTCACCCGAATAGAGCTGCTAGTATAAACAATTTATCCTCATCATTATTTATTTATTTAGTTATTGACTGTTATTGTGATATGAGTTATTAATCGACCCAAAAAGAGACATGACTCTCCCAACATGGATTACTCCATACACAAGGCTCAACTTGAGACCTAAACTTAAGGAAAAAAGGTGCCAAGCCACCTATTCCTACCCATATTAGTACTCTAACATTTTTTTTTCAAGACAAGAAAATTCATAATTTTAATGAGTTGTTCTACTAATTCAATATATACTCTAGGAAAACAAATTAGGTGCTTTTATTGCCTATGAAGTGACTATATAACATGATCAAAAGTCCTCATTCATAGAAAAATAAACTAAAAATAGCTAAGTAGAAAATTTTAAGCACAAAAGTCTGGCATAAACTCATATTTATGCATTATTTATAAGAAAAATATTTTTTTCTCAAGACTGAATACTACAGGAACTAAATGCAGG
>NCQV01089896.1:0-11968 GCA_002740545.1 Lophocereus schottii | reverse complement strand
ACCAAAACTATACCACCAATAACTTTTAATAGCAACAATCAAAATAGGAAAACTTTTGCGTAAGTTCACCCCATTTCCAGATAGGTCCCAACTAAATTGATTCTGAATTGATTTGGCAGAAGCAGCACATTAGCTCATTAATATGTAAAATCTGACTCAATATAGCTAATTGCCTAACCCTCGTTAAGATCATCCAAAGTCTTAACTCTTGGTGACTTTTGGCGTTGCATTTGTCGTTTTATAACTTTATTTCTTCCCTTGATCCGTTATCTATTTAAAGCATTTAATGTGTTAACCGGGCCTATTTATTTAGGCCCGACGGCCACTAGGTATTGCCTAGGGCAACAACCCTAACTGCCCCCCATAACCTATAAAAGGAAGCTTTTGGGGGTCAGCCATAGATGACACAACCATAAGACCCAAAATCTCTCACACCCTCCTCCCCTGCCCCTCACGGCTGCCTACCATCATTGCGGGGCTTCGGGTTTAGGTCATGGACACTCTAAGGGCGACTCTGGTAACTGCCTCACATCCAGATCAACGTGGACTATTCCCGACAGACAATTCCACATTCCAGGTCAGTCCTATTTGTCTAATAGTGGTATCAGAGCCTGAACTGTTCGGATTAGCCTTGATTAATAGGTTGATAATCTGTCAGACCTGATTTGTTAAAGCATGCTTGTTCATATGATTAATTGCCTAATTTTCATAATTATGCAACTAAAAAAGCATGCTTCTTTGATTATGGTGTATTTTATGCCCAAAACAAGAGATTGCAATTTTAGTTGAACTAATAGATGAATGTTTCTGTTTTTCAAATTTGGCATAATCGAGATTGATAAAACAGACCCCAAATTGCAATTTATGCGACTGTGTATGCACTAATCTCTGCCAAATTGATTCTTACATACTATGCCGTAGTTGATGAGATGTTTTTCCATTCTGCCAAGCATGCCTCTGCGATTAAATTTCGCCAATGATTGAACTTTTCTGATTAGTTTGTTTTAATATTAGCAATTGTGCTGTTAAGTGTTGAAAGCATGATTCTTTTTGTGTTTTTTATGAGATTATATGTTAATCCTGCCCAGATTAATATGTAAGAAACACAATAATAATTAATTGATAATGGTTATTATGCATTAAAATCATGATTCTAAGTGCTGTTATGATAAATCGTATTCAAGAACATGAGATTATTAAAACCCAGTTCTGAAATTCCTAACCCTAATATATTTGCGGCTGTTTAATTAAACAAAGATAAACATTAGCATGTTTATCATTTATACATGGCGATTATACCAAAAACCATAATCCCGAATCACCCTCTGTGCCTGAAACTCGACTTCGACTAAACGGAAAAAAAAGGGTAGAAAAGATTTAGATTTGGATTCGTACCCATCAAACACCGTGGAGGGGCGGCGCATGTGAGTCACGCGCCGCCGACGAAAATTGACCTTGACCGTTTTCTTCCTCCAATAGTCCTCAAACCTTGCTGATCTACTCATTCCCGGCAGAAACACCACGAAAAAGACGCCATAGGCCGCGTGTGTGCATCACATGCTGTCACAAAGGTGGCGCGCTTAGAGTATGGACGACCTCTGGCGCTTCTTTGGCGGCCGATCTACACTATGATGGTGGTGTTTTTGTCAATTAGTCAAAGACAAAGTCGTGGGGCTTGCAAGGTCATCGAGGGGCAGCGATCGTTTCATCCCTTGGGTTTTTCGAGGCACGGTGGCTATGGAAAAACCACCGTGGAAGTCAGTTTTGGAGGGGAGCAATGAGAAGGAGCTCGGTGCTCCTTCCTTTCATGGCCATAGCGGTGCAAAGTCGAAAGGAGAGAAAGAACTCGAGAAGCAGATAAACAGGAGAGAGAGTAAAGGGTGACTTAGGGTTAAGATAAGTGAGTGAAGTCTCACTTATATACACCAAATTTTTTTTAAGAAAGGGCTGGGCCGGTTCCTTCATTTAGTTTTTGGATCTCTATTCGGCCCAAAAAATTTTTTAATTTCGGTTTGGGTTGTGCCTTTTAAAAGGAAATAGGAGTAAAGGGGGCCTTATTTTCTTTCTTTTTGGCATTATGGGCCAGTTTATTCGGCTCAAATTTTGGTTCACGTTGTTTTCGTTTGGGCTAATGTCATCTCTGTTTTGATTTGGTTCATTGAATATTTGCTCATATTAATTCGTTCTTTATGTTGAATATGACCATGTGTTGGTCATATGTTTATTTCTTTTAATGAATTATATTCTCTCTGTTTTTTTTCATTTTATATTATTATTATCATTAATAGTATAAAATTTTAAAGTTGATTATATAACTTTGTGTTAAATATATTAAAACAAAATGAAGTTATGTTAAATGAATTAGTTTCATAAAAATCATGTAAATATATATTTATGTGATTAAAATTGAATATCTTCGTGATACTAACTAGATTAAAATGTTAATTAGTTTAACAAAATCTTTATGACGTTAAGTTAATAATTAAATTAAAGGATCTCCAAAGTTCGTATCCATATGTGATGAGTATGAGTTTAGGCAAATTTGCAAACATATATTGTGAATGATGGGGTCTTCTTGATAATTTAACTATTAAAATAATATGTCTAACAAATAAGTATATACTTTCAGATATGGCAGTTAGAAATATGATAGGCTGTATGCAATCTAATGATAAACTAGATGGTTCAAACTGCGACGTCTGGCATCTGAAAGCCCAGTTCACTTAAATAATGATGACATGTTGGACCTCTTGACCTCCTCTATGACTGCTCCGGCTGAAAAAGATGAACAAGGTAGAGATATTACTATAACTGTGCAGTACAAAGAAAACCTAAAGGTGTACCAAGCATGGTTCAAACGCGATCGTTCTTCACGCTACACTATACTGTCTTGCATGCAGGACAATCTCCTCCGTGAATTTGAACGCTTCTGCACTGCTAAAGACATGTGGACGCAGCTTAAGGTTAGATTCGGGCAGACATCTGCTACAATGTTGCGTACCTTGCAGCTGAAATGGATGCAGTATTCTATTGACTCCAGTCGTAGTATCTCCGAACACCTTCGAACTATGAGTGCTATGGTTCAAGACCTTAAGGCCTCAGGGCAAGACGTTTCTGAGAAAGAATAGGTCCTAAATGTGATTAGAGGCTCTCCCAGTGACAATGAACATTGGAAGAGTTTTAAAGTATTCATAACACACAGTGAGCACATCAAGGCCTTTGAGGTAATCTCTAAACACCTCGAAATGGAGGAAGAGTGCTTCAAATTATATGTGCCTCCTAGTGTGGCATTCATTGTCAAAGGATAGGGGCCCAAGGGCAGGAAACCTTACTGTGGTAAGAAACCGAAGAAGGGCCCCCGTCCTCATCAGAACTCGCGCTGCAATGGTAGTACTGCCAAGAAGCATAAGGCTAAGGACAACGAAGCTAAGGATATGGCATGTGTGAAGCGCTATAACTGTGGAAAGAAGAAACATTTCGCTCGGGATTGTCTTAAGCTAGCCAAGGTACCTACTTCCATTAAAACTCCTGAATTATATGTTTGTTCCCATGCATTCGTTGCCAACTCTCTTCTTCAATGGATTCTAGACACGGGGGTAACAAAGCACATAGCTCAGGATAAGGCTGGATTCGTTGAGTTTTATCGCTACCCGGTGGGTTCACGGACTGTCATACTGGGGAACAGCAGCGAAGAAGATGTCGTTGGAGTAGGAATATACCAGCTTAAACTCCATGGCGGAAACAAGCCGCTTCTTCGTGACGCCCTCTATGCACCTGGAGCGTAATACTCCTTAGTTTCTTATGTTTTGTTAGTAAGATTAGGTTTTACTTTAGTTTTCGTCCAGATGGTGTAGATTTGTTCTATAATGACAATTTGTTTGACCAAGCAACTTTGAAAGGAGATTCATTGTTTTGGATTTGGATGATAACTATAATAATATATCCTTTGCTTATGTTTCATATTTTGACTCCAATTCTGAATCTGTTAAGTGGCATGCTAGACTTGACCATGTGGGTCAAGATAGGATAAATAGGCTAGCTAAAAAAGGTCTTCTAGACTGACTTACTAAAGTTAAGTTGCCTAGGTGTGAGTAATGTTCAACTGGAAAGGTAACAATGAAGCATTTCGGTAAGGCCTCAAGAGCATCTAGTCCCTTAGAATTAATCCATTCAAACATATGCAGACCTATGAACATTAAAGCATGACATGGGACCATCTATTTTATTACTCTCATAGACTATTATTCATGATATGGGTATGTGTACCCACTATCTCATTACTACGAGGCACTCGATGTGTTCAAACGCTTCGTAATAGAAGTAGAGACTTAATTGGAACATAGGGGTAGGATCCTTCGAACTGATCGAGGTCGTGAATATCTCTCTGATATGTTCAAGGAGTTATGTAAGAGAAAATGTATATAAAGATAGCTAGCGATTCTACGCACTGCACAACAGAACGGTGTTGCGGAACGTAGGAATCGTATGTTGCTTGACATGGTCAGGTCAATGATGGCACATGCTAACCTCCCAATCAGTTTTTAGGGGAATGCGCTGCTTATGGCAGCCTACATCCTTAACCGTGTGCCGAACAAGAGTGTACCTGCCACACCATATGAGTTATGGTTTGGTAAGAAGCCATTCTTGGACCATTTACGCCCATGAGGTTCGACCGGCTATATGTATAACCTAACCCACAAACATGAAAAACTTGGTCCAAGAGCCACCAAAATGGTGTTCATTAGATATCTTGCACAATCTAAAGGATATGTGATGTACGGGGAACACCCAAATAGTGGCATGAAAGAAATAGATTCCTACAATGACGATTTCTCGAGGATGGTTCCAGACCATTGGTGAAGTCAAGAAGGATGTCAAACTGTTTGTGTTACAACAAAATATCCAACCATTATTCGTCCTCGATCTCCTATACATGAGGAAAGTCATCCTGCGAGTGAGGTCCGTCCTCAATCTCCAGTTCCCGAACATGCAGTTAGTCCACATGTTCGGGATCCTACGCCCCAGAGGGATAGTGGGAGCAACTCTCCACACAATCAGGGTCCCACACCTCTTACAAAAAGGGGGAGCACCTAGGCAGACAAACAATGAAGACCCCAGGCTCTGAAGGAGTGAGCGTGGAAGAATTCCTCGACGATATTTTCAAATCAAAGAGGAAATATTCTTATGCACTCCCTTGGAAGTTGAGGAGCCTATCTCTTATCAAGAGGTAATTGACTTGCCAAACCACAAAGAGTGGATGGATGCCATGAGGGATGAGATGGACTTGATGGCAAGAAATAAGGCTTGGGAACTTGTTGATCTTCCACCCCAGCGTAAGTCTATTGGAAACAAGTGGATTTTCAAGATAAAATGTCGGGCAGATGGTTCGATCGATAAGTTCAAAGGCCGTTTAGTAGCGAAAGAGTTTACACAAATTGAGGGTGTAGACTATGAGGAGATATTTTCTCCTGTGGTAAGATTTGCCTCTATTCGCCTACTCCTATCCATGGTTGTCCATTTGGACCTATAATTGTTTCAAATGAATGTAAAGACTGCTTTCCTTAATGGTAGCTTTGCAGAAGAGATCTATGTGGATTAACCCATTGGTTTTGTATCAAAGGGACAAGAGGACAAGGTGTGTCATCTTAAAAGGTTCATATCTGGTCTTAAGCAGTCTTCCAGATCTTGGTACTTAAGATTCCAAAAAGCTATAACTTTGTTCGGCTTATCCATGGTTTCAGAGGACCACTATGTGTATGTCAAAAGGTCAATCAGGGGGAATCATGTTCCTTACCCTATATATTGACGACATACTACTTGTTGGGAACAATTTGGAGATGATCGAAGGCACTAAGAAGTGGTTGTTCTCCGTCTTTGAGATAAAGGATATGGGTGAAACCATGTATGTCCTAGGCGTGGAAATAATAAGAATCGTCCTAAGAAACTTTTAGGTATGAGCCAGAAGGCATATATCAAGAAAGTCTTAGAATAATTCCATATGCATTATTCCAAGCTTATAGACACTTCAATTGAGAAAGGTTTAACCTTAAGCCTCGACCAATGCTCAAAACCAGACAAAGAAAAGGAGGCCATGAGCAATGTCCTCTACGCTAGTGCCAAAGGAAGCTTAATGTACGTCATGTTATGTGCACGATCGGACATTTGCTTTGCGGTTGGTTTGATAAATCGTTACCAAAGCAACCCAGGACAATCTCATTGGCAAGCCGTTAAGAGAATCATGCACTACCTTCGTGGTACAAGCAACTTGGTCCTATGCTATTAAGGCGGGGACCTTAAGTTGAGAGGATATTCAGATGCCGATTGGGGTGGTGACCCGGATGAGTCCAGANNAACCTTAGGATATGTGTTCACCCTAGGTGGGGGAGCCATATCATGATGCAGTAAGAAGCAAGACTACATAGGTCTGTCGACCATGGAGGCAGAGTATGTTGCATGGGACCCTAGCCAAGCAGGAGGCAATGTAGCTTAGGAGTTTCTTCCAGGATCTTAACCTTACTCCTAAAGTTGATGATCCCATAGAAATGTTATGTGACAACACAGCTGCCATCCAGTTCACTAAAGATCCGAAGTTCCATCGGAAGATCAAGCACATCAAGTGGCGTTATCAATTTGTGCTAGACGCCATAAAGACAAAGGAGGTTGCTACCAAGTATATACCCACTAATAAGATGATCGATGATCTATTAACTAAGCCGATTCCTAGAGATACTTTCAAAACACATTCGTTGAGTCTAGGGCTTTGCAAAATTTAGTTTTTGGATAGAATCTTATTGTGTATGACAGATACGTTCTTGTCGTAATGAGCATTTATGAAATAAAGATTGAAGGTTCTTTTTCTAAATGTTGTGTGATTTATTTGTTAGACATGTTGAAATGTCACATGTTTCTGATTGGCCTAGTCATACAGGCAATCACCCTGACGCTTGAGTAGCGGGTAGGATGAGACAGAATCATATTGGCACTAGGTATGCAATATTTATTACTCATACTAGAAGTGTATGAATGAAAAATAGTCGCCTTAGTAAGTCTAAGATGAGACTCGAGGGAGTTAAAAGTGAAATACGATTTCATATTAAAGCCTCAAAAGCCGAATCTTGAGTGTCAAGATTTGCATTTAGTATGTTAATCTAGTAGCTCAGGTTGGATTTTTTGGGCAAAAATCTAGACTGGTGATTTGAATGGCACATAGAGTGACGATCCCAAGTGAGTGGGAACTATGTCATGATACACACCTCATACTGTATGCGCTTAAAAACGACCATATACGGCATGATAGTTGACCTCTCTATCCCTTGTCACAGTGTGACCCAGTAGACCATGACCCTTTGACTTAAAGCTATGATATGAAGTTAAGCCTTAATGTTGCTACTTTAATGTGTTTCTCAAGAACCACGATGTATACGGTTCAACAAGAACATGTTAGGAAAGCAATTAAGCAAAGATGCAATATCATGAGTGTTTAAGAAAAAGTCTATCCGTCATCACCAATATCAGCCCGGGCAAGTATATTGAGTATATAATCATATGATATATCATGGCATAAGGGATTGGAAATCCCACTGGTGATGTTTAGGATAGCTTGGGGTATCGTATTTTGTGAAAGTATTATGTTAGTTAGATGGTAACTTAATATAGCACTACTTGTTACTTTTCGGTCACACATCCTATTCTCAGTACGAAGCGTGAGGAGTGGTGATTCGTCGAGAGCACGTGTTTACGGCCTTCGTGGCCGAGTGGGAGCCTTTAATAGGGCCTATTTAGTTAGGCGCGACGGCCACGAAGTGTTGCTTAGGGCAACAACCCTATCTGTCCCCCTTAACCTATAAAAGGAGGTTTTGGGGTCAACCACAGATGACATAACCATAAGGCTCAAAATCTCTCACACTCTCCTCCCCTCCCCTCACGATTGCCTACCATCATCGCTGGGCTTTGGATTTAGGTCATGGATACCCTAAGGGCGACTCTAGTAGCTGCCTCACATCCAGGCCAAGTGGGCTATTCCCGATAGATAATTCCGCATTCCAGGTCAGTCCTATTTGTCTAACATAATGCTTATAAAATTCATTTTTTTTTTCTATAATTGTTATGGCATAAAGGCGTGCAAAACGTTCATACAAATGACTAAGATACAACCAGCAAATAAACTCGATGAACCAAATACAAAACAAAATCACTACTAAAATCATCTCACCAAGTCCAAGCCTAGGTAAGAAAAGTAAGCCAAGTAAAGACATTGAGCACTAGAAGCAAATTAAATAGTAATGGGCCATAGCAAAAACAAATCACCAAGCCAATATGTGATAAATTCACCCTCTTTGTATGTAATTGCATCTGTGATAGGCCCCATCTAGCCATGCTTTCATCCAATAAGATAATCTTGCCTTGACAATGCAAACCAACTCTTAAATGCTTGAAACAGATACATTGCATCTCTCTTCACGCACATGCTCTATGCGACCACAAAGATGAGTAAAAAATATCTAATTCTGAAACCACTGATCAAAAATCTTAGGAAGATATCACAAAAACACAGCTTTTGATTTGCAACTAATTTTATTTGATTCTAGCTACCAAATCTCAAGTGATTTTTATTTCTTAGGCTTCAGCTTCTTATCTATGGCCTTCACAACCTTGGATTCTTGCTCTCTGATTCTAACCCTTACTATCTTTGCTATATCCAAAATAGCATCAGCTCAGCCTCTTCTGTCTTCACTAGTGAACTTCTGTTTGACTTGTTCTTGGCATGAGTTTTTTTGGTGATCTTCAGCTTTGTCTGCTTCTTTCTAACCTCCTTCTTGGATTTATCTTTTTCCAACATATCATGAACTTTTAAGTCCAATTGAATGGGAATATAAAAGAGATCAGTTGAAGAGGCACATGTTTCTTTTAGGGTACTAATAATCACTTGAGGGGTCTCAATAAATGTAGTTTTTTGCCCTATTTCATTTATCTCTAGAGCTGACTTAATAATTTCCTACATAGGGGAATATAAATATCTATCGCGCTTCCAAAGTGGTTGAAGATGCGAATCACGAAAAAGTTATACATGTTATTTGGCAAATTACCAACGAATAGTGACACCTCATCTCTTCTCCCCCTTCTTCACCCTAGAGCTTTCCTGCTTATCTCCATCTTTTGGATTGTGCTGATTAACTCGAAACACAATCTCTTCTAAAATATCTGATTGGTTGAATTGTGAGTAGGCTAGAAAGTATCACAATGCTAATCTAAAACAAACGATACGATTGATAGGTGGAAGCGCAAATGGATTCGGAGGGCCATTTGTTACTAGTGCTTTAAAAGATGATAGAATTAACTTGGAAAAAGGCTTAATTGGGTACTCAAGCAAACAAATTGCCTTCATACTGGGAAAATCCAAGTTAGTCAATCATCGTAATGGGCAACAAACACCTAAGTAACAAATAATAGTAATTAGAAATCAGAAATCATAAAAAGAGATGAAGTAAAAGGATAGAAGGAATCGACATTATGCACTCAAGATAACCCACCCGATTTACCTAGAATCTAATAGAGTGGCACCTTTTTTCGACTCAACCAATCTCGCTCTTGATGCTCTTAGTATATCACTCGGAATTTTGCCTCTCTAATTTCTACTCATAACGCACTACAGAACCTCAAGCGTACCGGAGGACCAAGCAGGGCATAGCTCCCAAAATCTCTCGCGACTCTTCAATTCTCTCTAATTTCTGGTGTTTAGCTGACGCACAACTGATACTTGATTGATGTCGATTTTCTAAGCCCATAATGAAATCAATGTGGATTACCTAAAGACTACCCAAACATGATTAGTTTTCTCCCTTTCCAAACTGCAAATCGGCTTTTCCTAATGGAGTCGCCACTGTAAAGATCCACCTCCCGAGGGTGTGATCCCCCACGAATAGTTCAAATTCATTTTGTTGGGTGTTTTACTTTTATTTATTTTTAAGAAAAACTAACTTCTTATTTTTATTTGTTTAGAAAACTGGCAAATTTGTAGGGTTGGATCAAGGAACTGGATCCAGATCCTAGTCCAGGAACCCGACTGAGTTCCTGGGCTAGAATCAGGCCCAATTGCCTAATTCTAATCAATAGTAGTGGTTGGCTAATTGTTGCCTGATCCAGGAACCTAACCAGGTTCCTGGGCTAGAGCAGGAGCCAACTCCTAATCTAAATAGCTTTATTGTCTTGGATCAGGACAATTCTGTCGAAATTAAGATAAAAAAAAAGAGTGAAATTTTAAAAAGAATAAAAAGGCAAAAATAATTATGTAATTAGTAGAGTCGCCAGTGAGTTTCAGGAGAACTTACAAACCATATTACCTTCTGAAGAAAATCATACCGATAGGGATAACTACAGGTACAAATTCATTTTGCTTCCAAAAACTTTTCAAAGGCCCCTGAGTACTCCGTAATGTGGGGCCCTTAGTCTCGGACCCAGGGTCTAAATTCGAGGGCAACGGTGCGATGATGTGATGCGATGCATCACATTATTGCCTATCATTACTGGCGACCTCTCCTACTCAATGTGAGAAATAAAAGCTTTTAATTACACTATCACACAATCATGCAGCTTATTAGTATAAATCATATCAAATCACTCGAAAGATACAATTTTAGGCCAACTTTGGAATGGTGAAATCAAAAATATAATATAAGAAATGATAGGAGAAATATCAAATTTTGCTCTTAGGACAACCCACCTGATTTACCTGGGCAACCAACAAAGTGATTAATTCTCAACACTTTCAATAAGAGATTCAAGATTTGGCTTCTCAAATTTGTGGAATCGCTTCATAATTTTTCAACTCTCATAATGACGACCTCTTGTGCCTAATTAATTTCAACTGACTAATGATTCTCTAACCATAGGGGGTAGCACCCTCTTAATAGTGCTTCAGAGGATAGTCTGAATTCATTTAGAGAAAGAAGACCTAATCTTAGTCCCATTAAGGTTAATCTAAACAGGAGAATTCGTCCGGGTAGGATTCTAATTAATTAAACACACTTTGGAAGAGAGGGAAAATGAAGGATCTCGGTCGGTTCCCTGTTGACGAACCCGACCTAGTTCCTAGCTGAGCTAGAAGCCTGCCAGGTTTTCTAGGCTAGGCTGGGTGGCAATTAATTTTGGCCATAACTTTGTCATTCGACCTATTCTTTCTTTTTTCCCTAAAATCTTAATGGGTGTATTTTCTAATGACACTAATTTCATAATTTTTAGAAAAGTGTGAAAAAAGATATAAGTAAAATAGCGAACATGTGTCATTTTCAGCATAAGCCTAATATTTAACTTATATATTTTCCGTTGCTTATCAAGTATTGGTACATGATATATCATTAGAAAGCTTATTCAATGAAGAATATTGATACTTAAATTCATTAATTTTATGCTTCCTATGGTGAATATTAACTGGACGCCGAACACTGTCAATTTGGACCTATTTAGACTTTTTGGACTATATTAGCCATTTGTTTTTCCTTCTTTGTTTTTGTTTCAGACTTGGATTAAGGATCACCGTGCTGGGCCTCCAAGTACATAAATTGGAGTATGATTTTGATCATTGGAAAATTAAAATAAGATTTTATTTTTGGCATCTACAGTTAGCCCCACTTTGGTCAAGCTAGAGTAATGTGAAGGCCAAAGTAAAGATCTTCCCTTGTAGTTACCCATTTGGAAGTGATGATGTGATATCCAAACCTCACCACAGAGGCTCCTACGATCTGACACCTACCAACTATTACGGCGATGGCGACTGATGATGTGAAATCCAAACTTGACGACTGAGGGTCCTATCATTTGGCGTTCGCCAACTATCCCAGTGATGGCGGCCGATGATGTGAAATCCAAACCTGGTCGCTGAGGGTCCTGAGATTTGGTATCCACCAACTTTTGTCGTGATGATTGTCGATGATGCCCTATTGAGTCGAGAGTCGAGAGTCAATAGTGTTGA
>NCQV01089878.1:18185-33362 GCA_002740545.1 Lophocereus schottii | reverse complement strand
GATGAGGCCACAAGAGAGAGAAAATAAAAGAGACAGGCCAGGGGGAGAGAATGGATCGGACAGGACATTTGTTGCCCTGATTGGATGATTAGTAGTGATTCCTAAATTTTTATTTGTGCATTGATTGGATGATTAGNNNTAATTCCTAAATTTTAATTCAAATAAAAAAGGATAAATACCAATATAGCCCCAAAAAAAAGATAAAAATGGAGGGAAATAGAAAAAAGTGTGGCGCGAAAATTACGCGCCAGAACAATTGACCAATAGACTTCTGCCAACTAGGATTGAAAGTGCCGTTGACCTTTTCAACGCCATCGTCCTGATGTTGCTGACTTTGGTTTTTCCTTGTCACTCTCCTTCGTGGCGCGTGACGTCGCGCGTTTATATCTGTTTTTTTTTTTTTTTCTCTCCCATCATTTTGGGCCAAATGCTTGGCTGAAAGTGGGTCTGTTGTGGGCTGTAATATTCGTGCCAAGCACTCCCCTTTTTTTTTGGTCTTAGATCTTTTATTTCACTGGGGTCGAGATATTCTATGTTGACCCAATTAGAAATAGAGCTCTCCAATTATATATTTTCTCAATTTACAAAATTCAAACCCGAGATCTTATCTAAGAAAAATAGGTGTCAAACCACTTGAACCAATCTGTGTTAGTCCGCCAAGTACTCTTTAAAAAACAAATATTTAGGCTAGGCCTCATATAGGACTGGCTCATAATGATATAAATTTGGGTCATTTTATCAAACACTATGTTGAAAATAGTCATACTTAGGTTCAATTCCATTTCAAGTTCAAACTTAACGAGTTTGAAAAATTAGAATTATATTAAAATCCGGTTTATCTCAAAGCCAAGCTTTACCACATTACTAAGTTAATCTTATCTATTTTTAATTACTTTGTAACTATATTTCTCCTCCGGCTTTCATTAGTATAACAAGCATAAATAAAATTAAGTTTGAATATCGAGGAAAATAAGGGCAAATTTTGAATCTAGGTATGCTAACTAAACTCTAGGCATTCTATAAAAATATATCGGTTCAAGTGACAAGTAGTTTGATATTTAGTAACCTTAAGGTCTTAAGTAAGATCACCGTGCAATATTATATAAATATAGATTGATTGAAGTAGTTTGACATTTACTGCCGTTTAAATATGATCTCTGTTTTGAGTCTTGTGAATATAAAAAATCTATAATAAAATAGTTATAACTGTGTAGAGGTTAACAATATCTCAACTCTAGTACAATGAAAATATGATTGGATCATGCAAAATGCAAAAGGTCAAATCAAAGTAGGTTAGTTATACAAAGATATTTACTAACAATCACGGGTCTCGTTTTTTCAATAGAATAAGTGTCCTGTCTTGTTTTTAGCCAAAATTTATATTATATTTAATTTAATATTATCAAATTTTTAATAGTTACAATTAATTATAAATTGTGAAGTTTTGTTATTTGTTGGTTATGGCAAGTAGTACAAAGGACACCCTAATTGGATCAAACGCGTAGTCCAAAACGACAAAAAAAATGTACAATATAAATTGTGTAGTCTAAAAGGGAACATAACTATCTATCCATATATGCATGTGCGTGTACGCGCTCGCACGCACTTAGGTTAGTCCATGAATTTATACACTATCAATTGCTTTATGTAAGTTTTATGGTAATAAAGATGTAAAATTATTTTGATTTGTTAAGATCCATGAATTTAATTGGCCGATGACGATAGAAATTTAGGCTCTATTTGGTCCTTAAAAAATTTGGTGAAAAAAGAGTTGAAGGAAAAAAAAGTAGGAAGAAAGTAAATTTTTTTCCTCTTGTTTGAATTGAGGAAAAAATACAAGAATTTAGATGAGAAATTTGAATATTAATTAATTACTTAAATTATGTTGATATCATCTAACTAATGAAATGGTGGAGGAGGTTAGGAATTCTTTTGGAAACTTTTCTCAAACTTTCCTCACAATTTTAAGAGGGAAATTTCATCACTTGTTACTAACAATTTTTCCACCTAATTTTCCTCCAATTTTTTTTTGTGTGATTTTCTCTAAACCAAACACAAGAAAAAATTATTTTCTCAAATTTTTTCTTTCCATCAAATTTTTAAAAGTCCAAACTGAACCTTAGAGTTAGTGAATTTTTGTACATGTTTTTAAGTTATTAAAATGTCTTGAATGCCCCTTGATAACGAAATGTTGCCAATAGTAAGTATAGAATTGCACTAATTGGACGAAAGATGGTCAATTTAATTAATAGTAGCACCATTCATGAACACGTTATTCGGGAAATATTCAAGTGAGTAAAATAGAATGTTTAACTTGATACAATAGATTGTTCAAGTATATAAAATAAAATGCTCAACCCCATAAAATGCTCAAGCATACAAAAAAAAAAAAGTTGAAAATAAAAAAGTCAGTAGGCTGATTCGAGTCCGTAACCTTAATAATGAATTGTAGTAGCAAACATATCAACCGCTGGACAAGTAAGAAACCTATTTCTATACATACTTCAACGCACTTCAACACCAACCGCTGGACAGGTCTGGTAAATAGTATTGAACTTACAATTAGTATTTACTTAATGACATGAATTAATGCTTCTTTGGAGCCACTTGGTACATTAACATTCAGATTCAAAGACGCCTACACTAGTCACCAGGCATGCAATTAGAAGGGAGGATGTGAATTAATTTCTTCTAGTGCTTTTTTTCCTCTTTAAAAAAAAATAATCTTATTACTACTAAATAAAGAATAGGCTCAACCCAAAAAAAAAAAAAAATCCAACCATAAAGCAATGCCAAAATCCACAAATTACCACCTAATTAAGTTGTCTATGCATGATTGTTCAAGTCATAAGCCCTTTTTTCTTTTCTTTTTTTTTTGGTGCAATGAATAGTCTATAAATAGTAGTGAATATTATATGAATAGTAAGTTGAGTTATTGGCTTTTATAGTTAAAAATATATAAAAGTTAAAGATATATAAAGATAAAGATAAATAAAAGCAGGTTAAGATAAACATAAGCTAGCACAACGTCATGCATGTGACATTCAAACTTTAGTTTTTCTTTTAAATAATTCTTGAATGGTGTGATATTATTGAATATATTCAAATAATCATACTTGGTACCTACACTTTGGAAAGTGACAGGAAGTTCCACAATTTTCAGGTCATTTGGAACACAATGTCTCTCAGCTTGAGCAAGACTCTTTCTCTTTTTCCCACTGTCATAATTTTAAATGTAATTAAATTAAATAAGATATAATAACAAACAAATTAAAAAGTCAAGTGGATGAAGTTTGGTGGACCCCTCGGGGGAAGGGGGGGTGTTCTTCCGAGCTTGGTGAGATTGGTTCAATTTGTTTGTTTCATTTGTCATTGTACAACCACTACTAGTTCTTTGCCATTGTTGGTATTTATATTCAGATGTGTTTCTAAATGAGTCACATAATTGATAAATTTTTTTGACCTAGTGACATTTTGAAGTTTAAAGTGAAATTATTTGACTGGGTACAGATCAACTTATCTAACATTATCTACAAGAGTTAATCCAAGAAAACTAGGGATAAATATTCATGTCGTCCTTTTTCTGCTTAAACCCTAAACAATATTGAAGTTTTATAATTAGCTAGGACTATAATATACAATATAATAGGGAAGGAAAAATCGAACTAGGGATCTATTATACCCAGGACTACAATTTTAACTATAGATTAAGATCTCATTTCACCACTAAGGCTTTAAGTATATTAGATTTCAGGTTCGATTATTCCCTCCCATATTGTATTTTATTATATTGCCCTCTGTGGCTCATTCGAACACCACAAAAAAAAGGACTACTAATCAAAAGATCAGTCGTGCTTTGCATCAACACAATTAAATTGCAAACTAGTTAGCTAATTGTAGGCCATGTTCAGCGACACCATTTTGAGTAGCATTTAGTATTTTAACCGAATCAATACGCTAATCAGTCAATTTTTAATATTCGATAACCTAGTGTTTTGACTAGCATTTCAAATAACGTTTAACGTTTTAAGCAGTGTTTCTGAAAAGTTAGTGTTTTGATTACCAAACGCTTTTAGCATTCAGAATTAGCGTTTCATTTTTTTTGGACCAAAAAACATCATTTGAAAATTTTATATTTGGAAACTGTCTATATCCTTTTATGTCAATTTACATTGATTAGCTAACCCAGATTTTGGCACCCCACTGTTTAAAAAGCAAGCTTTGCAAACTCATGGACCACATTATTGTAATTCCTCCTAACAAATTGAAAAAAAAAAAAAAAAACTTTGGTAAGTTGCTAATTAGGCTAATTTCTTTTAATAATTAGATAATAAACCTCACATATCTTTCAAATATGAGACGAAATATAAATTTTCTTAATTTTTCTTATGACATTTATAGAAAAATTTTCAATTAATTGCTTGTGGCCGACCCTAAGAAAAATCCAAGATATCACTCATAGTAGCCTGATTTGGTTATTTCCCCTTGGTAGGCCTCCATAAATATTAGAAATCTTTTCTTTTAAGGATGGAAAAACAACAGAAATTCACTAACAAAAGGAAAATTTTTCATGCAATCATGGTAGACGCACCAACAAAATGAAAACTACATTTATAGTAAAATATGATCTAGCACAACTCTATGAGAAATATTACCATAAGAATAAAGAATTTTAAGTGAAAAAGAATTAAAATAAATCAATCACAATGAGCCGATACAGTTTCGACATACTTTTTAATAGTACAATGTACATATTTTAAAATACCGCGTATTAGCATTTGCCTATGGTGTAATAATGCTAGTATTTTCTGAAAGAGTAATTTTTTTTAAATAGAATTTTTAAAAGAGCAAGTGACACAATAGTATCATGAGCTTTGTCCATTGAATAAAGTGGTTCAAAAATTTTCGAAAAATAATAGACTTTGCTTGTTATCCATTGACTATCACCTAGGACACTGTTGAAATGACAGTTTTAGTCCATATTGTTTGATAATATGGGCTCTTTTTTTCATTAAGAAATATGGATTGATAAATGAGTGAAATTAGTTGATATTGATAGAAGTGTGTTGAAGTAGGTTGAAATAAGTATTCTTTGTCGAAATAGGTTAAAGTTGGTTGAAGTGGGTTGATTTTTTTGGGAGGTATAATGGATAAAAGTTGGTTAAAATAGCAGGAATTTAATTGAAGTGGGCTGAAGTGAGTTGAAATGAATTTTTTTTATTGAAATTGGTGAAGTAGATTGAAGTGGGTTGAAGTGAATTGAAATTAATTGAAGTTGGTTCATTAGGATTTACTAGCGCAAAGAACAGGGCCTATGTTGTAGAGAAATCATCAACAAAGTGTTTTAGGAGTGTTTTTCCCTTATAGAATAACCTAAACCATCATTTAGGGAGTGTTGTAAGTTATAAACGATTAACCAATGGGGCCAAAAACAAATCAAAATTAAAAATAGTAAAAAATTATTTTTAAAACTTCTAAACCGATTTATTCAGTGACTAAACCTTATATACAACTAGTACTTACAAGTATTTACAATCATTCTAAGTATACAAATAAAAAAGAATATTAAATTTTTACTAATGTAATGTGGCATAATTATATGAAAAATATTACTATAAAAATACGGGGTTTCAATTATGAAAAGTAAAAGGTACCGATCATGATGTGTGGGTAATAAGTAATTGGTGTGCTTTTAGTAATACTTTTTGTTAGTGAGAATAGAGTTTTTTAACCAAAGGTTGTGCGTAGTAGTAGCTTATTTGGTCCTTTAATCAATTGATTAGGAATTGACTCCTTGACTTTTGAAAATAGAAAGTAATTTTTGACTAGTCCTTTACGCTTAAGTGGAGTTCACTAGACAAGGAAATTAGTCACTGCCATAACGGTGGATACCTTTGGTTAAACAATATGAAATCCAGATTGTGAAGCTGGGTCTTTCTCTCAGACACACCTTCTCTCCCCTCTCCAACGCGTCTCGTTTTCCCAAACCCGTTCCTTGTCTTCGGTTTTTGTAAGAAACCCACCATTTTTCTCCCTTCCAATCTTCCATCCCTTGTTTTGCATCGGATCTTCCATGACACGTCTGTCTCTCCCTCTGTCTCGATAACGTAGTTGTTGCAATGCACCTTCTCTTCTGTTAAATTGTGGTTGTGGTTGTGCTTGTGGTTATGGGTGAGACAGACGGAAGGCATCCCTAAAGATTCGCCATTATCTGAAAACAACCCAGAAAATCAATCTCAATCATTGGTAATTTTCTCATAATTTTCCCTGTTGATTATCCCTCTTTTTTGCTTTCCTGATGTGGGGCTGTGCTTGTTAGTTCATTTTCTCCTCATTTACTGATGTGGGCAGTTGAAAAACCAGGTTTTTAAGAACCCTTGATCGTGTATTATGATGGTGGATTTGATTCGGTGAAATGGGCACTTTCTTTTTGTTTGTGGGTCTGTTGTTTTGTTTGGTAATTTGACGTTTCAAGGGGAGTGGGGCTTTATCTTTATGGCCCTTGAATTGCGGGTAAAAGTGCTCTCGCTCATATTTATAGGAATTTTTGCTTTATTATAAGTAAATGAGAAAAAGATTCTGTCAGAATTGTTCAACGAAAGCTTCTTTACCTGTCCTGCAATAAAGGGTGGAGATATGGAGAAAAAGAGACGGCCTTCTTCTTGGGTGAAATACATGAGCCCTCGTCTCTTCCTAATTTCCTGTTAATCTTCTTAAGATGATGATGATGTTGATTATGATTTTGGTGATGAAGCCCTTAATTTTTTAGTTGTTTCAGTTGATTACTTCTGATCAAATTCATTTCAGGTTCTTCATCAACTTTTTGTTGCCACCTTTGTTCCTTTTTATCAATTCTTCATTTTTCTTTTTAAAATTCTCTCCCTGGTTCGTTTTTTCACTGAACTTTGTTCATTGAAATTCTCCTTTTGCTTCTGGTACTTGGCATGGCCTTTGCTGTTGTATGTCAGAGGTTCTTTTGGGAGGACTTGCTATTTTCTGCTGTAGTTTAATAGAGTCCTATGCGTCATTTATCCATTTCTGGAATCTAACTGGTAAGCAGGGATGGTTGCATCTGTACTTTTGTTCCTGTGTGGTTTTCCTCAGTAGTGTTTGTTTCGCTTTAATGTGATTATTGTGTTTTGTTTCCAGCTATGAATTAATTATGTAATTGATTTTCTTCATGGAATTACCATCTTTAGGAGCATGGTAGAAATATCGTGTACAGTTAAGGTTACATACATCTAGCCCTCTTGCGCCCACCATGAGCCTTGTGGACCTGGTTTTGCTTTTGCACTTGTCGGAAGCATCATGTTGGAGTCATATCCAATTGGATCATCTGATTACCTGAGAGTATGAGGTGGCATGGACTGTATAGGCATGCTGAATTTTCTTTGCTTTGAAACAATTTGCTTCTATCCTTGACCTCCATGATATGTTCAGGATATGAGTTGGTTAATACCTTGAAAATTATCAAATCATTTGGGGTAGTTATTACTGGAGTGTACCTGATTGGAATTGGTGATTCCTTCATGGGTTCTCTGGTCAATGTAAAATCCATACGTATATGTACGTGATAGAACTTTGTGAAGGATATATTTTTGTTGTATTTGTGAATTGGCAGCATCAGAAAATCAGAAAATCCATTCTGGCTTGTACAGAAACAAGACATGGAAGGTTTAAAGAGGAACTATGAGATTCAAATTTGCCAATTTCACCTTGTTTCTGTCCCATGGTTTCACTAAAATTAATTTATTCTTAGACTAGATAGTGTGAACAAGAATGTCTTCATGAAGTTCTTTGTTTTGGTGCTTAGTTTATGTTCAAACTTCAAAGTCATGAGCCATTCCCTTGCAGTCAAATTTTGCCCTTCGAACGGCTTTTGCTTCTGGCTAAACCTTTGTATGTGTGAACACCCCTCCCCCAAAAGGAAGATTCAGGGTTATTTTCATTTGTTTTATGACTTCATGTTCCATCTTTGTAATGGTTCTCTGTTCAGCAAATCTCTGGGCATGTTTCTTCATATTCAAAAGAGTTTTTAGGGTCATATTTGCCAATTTCATCTTCACATTCAATGAGTAAGTCTCTGGGCATGTTTCTTGGTATTCAAAAGAGTTTCTTTCGTTATTATACTGCAGAACGGAAGGTTTGTGGCTTCTCACATGGATGAATATTCTAGTAGAAGAACTGCTGGTAGGCTTGTCATATCGAGGAAAAGCCCCAGCCTTGTTGTGAGAGACTCGGCTCAGTCTGCTGAAAACAACCCAGATCGTGATGTTCAGGTTTGCGGTCGAGTTGGGTGCAGCAGCAGGTTGACCCCAATGAAAGGTGCCCAAGTCGGGTCTCCTAGTGAAGCAAAAACCTTAAAATCCGCTTTCCATTCATCTGCACATGGCAAGGACATCATTGGGAGCTCGTCTAGAATCCCTGTTGCAATAAATTCAAGGAGATTTTTCTCAGACCAGAAAAAAAAGTTGCCTTCTCGTGTTGACACTGATTCAGACACTAGCAGTCTCCAGGACAAATCTGAGGAAATTTCCGAATCTGTCCTCACATCTGGGAAGGGCCATTTGAGGGTTCATCCTGAGCCAGAAGATTATGAGCTTGCCGAAGGTACATCGGCAGAAAGCTCAGGTCCTGCCAATAGATTTGTTAAGGGAACGGTTCAAAAGTTTGGACTGGGTCGCGAATACAGTCAAGCAAGTTCTTCTTCATTTGCTTTCAAACAGGCTAACCAAGCAACAAAAAACAGTTCCGATGCTAGCAGATATAATCTGAGGAATCCAAGATGTAATTCAGTCTCAGATTTTGTCCCTTCAGGCTCTTCTTCCTCCATGGAGTCAAGTTTGGGTAGGAAGAGGGACATTGGTAGGAAGGGAATTGGTGAGCCTGAGAGTAGTTCATCCGTGAAAGGCAAGAAGATGAGTGGACTTATCCTGGATGATAGGAGGAATGATAATTCTGATCGTGGGATATCCATATCTGATTCAAGGAGGACACGAGAGTTGAATGCTGCTTGGGATAACGATGCTGCTTCTGCTAGAGCTTGGCGATCAAATGCTAGGACAAGGCTTTCAAATCAGGAAAACAGGAACCGGTTGCCGATGATTGAGTCTCCTCTTGTAACTCCACCTTCACCTCAATCTGATACATCTCTGGATGCAATTGGGTTCAGTTTTGATGATCCTTTCATTGCTCAAATGCCTCCTAGCCATGCAAATTCTTTTAGTAGATCTGGTAGTGGCACTGAGCATCCACACCCTGACAGGTCAGGCAGTCCCTATGAAGCCGGCTTTGCACGCTCCTTCATGAACCGGGATACCTTGAGACAGTTCAACTTGGGTGGGATTGCTGAGGTATTATATCTATGTTTGGTTCATGTTCAATTTCATGATTTGGACTCTGCAGGTTATGGTAAATGGAGGCAGTTGAGTGTTTGGTGGCAAGGAAAAAGATTTTCTTGATGAATAATTTTCTTTGGAAGTTTTGAGATTCATAAATTCAAAGTAAAAGCTTTTCAAGATTTGGTAGAACATCAGAAAATGATATTCTATGATAACCTACAGTACCAACCTAACCTCCTTAATGTAAGCCCTATTTATATGGGGAAAAGAAAAATCAAATTTCACATAACTCAAAATTTAGCCAGTTTTCAGCTATAAAGGCAAAAATGGTTTACTTGCCTTGTTTTGCCAAATGTTGGACAATTGGAAACTGACCATTTCCTCCCTACCAAACACACCCTTCATTTTGAGATCTATTTAATTTTCCATGCGTTAATTTGTTTTTTGATGAAACTTCTGTGACACCATGCAGATGTTATTAGCTCTGGAATGGATTGGACAAGAGGAAGAACCAACATATGAGGTAATCTGTGTCTCACCAGCTATACGAGCTTCTGAATTTTTTTGGTTTCTCTCTGGCTGATTCTGTTACTTATGTGACTTCACATGATTTGCAGCATTTGCTTCTTCTGGAGACTAATCTTTTCCTAGGAGGGCTTGCCTTACATGATCGGCACAGAGACATGAGGCTCGATATTGATAATATGTCATATGAGGTATGCAATTCTACTTCATATTACAGACGTGTAATCATTCGAAGGGATTTATGTCAGTGGTATATCAATTTGATTTGCATTCTTTGTTCTTAATTGTGGGACAAGAATCTGTAAGGTTTCTCTGGCATGTCAACAGGAGCTGTTAGCTTTAGAGGAGAGGATGGGAACAGTAAGCACAGGAGTACCTGAAGAAGCACTGACAGAATGCCTTAAAAAGCACATCTACCAGGACACCAGGGATGGCAGGGGGAATGTGGATGACACCAAATGCAGTATATGCCAGGTTCCCACGAACTGTTTGCCTAAAGTAGCATTTTCCATTCATCTTTTGAATTGTAATTGAGAAAATCATTGGAAGGGGAAAATGAAACTTGAACCTGTGATCTTGTGTCAACATCATAAATTTGTAACTGAAGTCAAATGATGTGGTTACAGGTTAGTTTTTTCAGTGCTTGTCATTTTGCCTGGCTCAAGGACTTTCTGCATGTGTGTCTTGCCCTTTCTGACCCTCTGATGTGCAATAAACTAGGTTTGGTATGGTGTGGTGGTGGTGTTAACTGTTGACATGCTGCCCCACTTAGTGCTGAGAATCAAACCTAGCTTGAGTCAACCTAGTTTTGCGCATTTAGTTTGGTTGGGTGCAGACGCTTGCCGACAACGGCATTAACAGCCCTCTGAGAAGCAATTGTCTTTGAAATTATATACCAAGTTTGAGCAGGCTTCCATTCAAATTGGCTACTAGTATCAGTATTCTTGACAGAGCCCCATATCTTCTGCAGTGTAAGGCTGAGGTCAGCAAGATCTGTTCTTAGGTATCTTAGCTTTGAAGCTCTGCCTATTAAACGTTGACATACCTTCTCTGTTGACATTTGGTTTACATTGCTCCAATTACTCCAAGCCCTATTTATCAACACTCTGACATGATTATGCCTGAGTTTTGAGTGACATTATTTCTGCTTATTTGTCTTCAAGCTGACTGAATTGCTTCCGCTAATCCTGTCTGATCCTACTATCAACAGCCCTAAGCCTAATTGAATCAGAATGCTGTCACTGCAGGAAGAATATGAAGATGGGGAGGAAGTGGCAAGATTGAGCTGTGATCACAGGTACCATGTGGAGTGTGTACATCAATGGTTGAGACTGAAGAACTGGTGCCCTATCTGCAAGGTCTCTGCAGCACCCTCACCTTCATCGCAGCCCTGAACCTTGTGACTCTTCATTGTTTTCCCTATCCTTCTAGCCCCCCTCCCCCCTCATTTTGTACATACAATATCTCGTGTCATGCAGGTAATAATCCGGGGCCTCATAGAGGCTTGGTCACCGGAATAGTTTAGTTCGAACTTTTGGGGGGGGGGGCCCTATTTTCAACTGAATGTACCACCCCATATCTGCTCTTTCAGTGACTCTTTCTGTGATTGTTTCTGTGTAGAAAAGTACTCTTGTTGGTCGTCCTTGGGTCTGTAGTTCTTGGTACCCTTGTCAAGCAAAGTATCAGATATTCTGGCATCTTGTAAATTTCCACTGTTGTAGTCGAATGAGTAATCCCTTCTCGCATTTTCTCCTGCTTCTATGCTATGTGTTTGTGGCAAAATTTTAATGTGGATTTACAAGTTCATAGAAAAATGCAAGATCGACAATGCAATAGTTCACCTGTCCAATGTGAACATACCGTCACGTTGTTCTGAAGGACTTTTGGAGGCCAACAAAAAAGTTTGTATTATTTTTTGCTATCACCACAAAATTCATATTATTCGTTTCCAATGTTGCCATTAAAAAAGAGGAGTGTTGATATAAAATTCATGTTCACATTAAATTTTTGATTTCCAATATGCAATAGCAGTGAATTTTTCATTCATATGAATGAAAATTACAAACATTATAATTGTCGCAAAAGAAAAAAAAATGTTTTTCTCTCCAGACAGTGACAATTTTTGCAGTAATATGACAACAGCATAACTGTAATCATACGGGAGAATGGAACTTGCTTCTTGAGATCACAGAGCATAGAAACCTGAGAGGCTGAGACTTCGTTCCACAAAATTCAATTTTTTTAACACCTAAAGAATGCGCCCACCGTGGGGCTCGAACCCACGACCACAAGGTTAAGAGCCTTGCGCTCTACCGACTGAGCTAGACGGGCTTGTGTACTGCTTTGCTAACACAAGATTATCATGTCGCATCCACACAAGCATAGGCAAGCATAGCTAACGATCCAATTGATTAGAAAAAGGAAATTATTTGACCAAAGATTGATTACGAGGCTACAAAATGCTCATTGCTGGGTGCTGCATCAAGTTCTGACTTCAATTTTTTTATTTTATTTTTAACATTAGAAGAAAACAGAGGCTCTAAAATGATTGGGTAATATATTCCAAGAGTATCTGTAAGGCAAACATTCTGTGCGTCTCTTCAACATACATAGTTCTTGCCTCACACCTCTTTTCTCCAAGCAAAGCACATTCTTTCTTAACAAAAACAAAATTTCTACACTCATTTCTCAGTACAATAATTTGAATTTCAGGCCCAAGTGCCTTTCTTGTTGATACAAGATTAGATTGACCTGTTTTAGTTTCACTTGGAGGAAGGACCTAACAATTTTTCCAGGTCTATCCAACAGTCGAAACCAAGCCAATGACTTCATTTTCACCCATTTGGGACAAAATCACTAGACATACATTCCCATCTAGGACTAAATACCTTGACATCCGAATGGAGTTGATTCTGGCCAAGACAATGTAGAGAGTTGTCGTTTGCCATTCGACTTGAATCTTGCCGGTACCACTTTTCACCTCATACTCGCAGTAAAACGATTACCATTCTCAAAACAGCTGCTATTTGGAACCAGAACATTGCACATTCTGAAATATTGCCTTGAGGGGGGGGTACTCGAATGTCAGAACCCCGGAATCTTTTGATTGGAAGTTGAGGAAGTTCCTGTCATATCCATGTTGGAGAGTTGAGAACCTGACATGGAACAAGGTGTTAGATTCAATTATTTCTGAGAAAAGTTTGTGTTTTTCAGATCAGGGGTCCAAGTACCTGCTATTCAGTTACTCATATCAGAATTTTGGGGCATATGGGACCAGTATTTGAGGCAAGATGATGAGTGTAAAAAATTTTACCTTTCAACTTCAAGGGTTGTCTTTCCACCAACCATGGTTGATTCTTTCCTTTGAATCTTGATAGCGGTAGACTTGAGTCCGTCCAGATCAATTCCAATGGAATGATCAGAGGTTTCTGCAGCAAGTAATCCAGTTAAATGTTCATGCTAAGCATCTAGAACTTGAAACTGAAGCATGCATAAAAGTATAAAACCGACCACCCCTCCGTCCGTCCTCCTAACCCCAGATCCGAGAAACTCGTTGTGGGAGATGATATAAGGGTCCTGTGACTTCTGTCAACTACCAAAGGAAAAGAAGTTCCTTTTCATCATCACCGACAAGGTGAAGTCCACTGACACATAGCACACAACGAACGCTATTAGTCAACAGCTATGACTGGAAACATTGACTCACCCCCGATTATCAGATCCAAATGACTTGAAATATAACCCACAAACTCCCAAACAAGCAACCAAAATTTGAACCAAGTCAGCAACAACCTGAATGTGCCTGACAAATATAATGATTTCTATCTTTGATAAATTTGCAGTAGATCAGAACCTAACCTAAATTGAGTAGTCTATTGGTTCATTATGGTCTCTTCACAAAATTAATATGGCAGGTTTAGCAAGAGCAAGCAACATAGACAAATGTCGACTGCTCGTTGAGCAACATAGACCAGTTAGCATGGACAAATGATAATTGCCCATCAAGCAACATACAACAACTTACCTAAGCGGCAGTCTTATTCAAGAAAAGCAAAAATATGTTTTCACCTCTAGAAATTATCCCAACCATAACCCAGGAAAATAAGTTCAAAATTGAATTTATGGTTCTACTTTGACCACTCTTTTAATCTTTACTAATATGCAAGAAACAAGCTTTCGGAAGTTGGAACTAGCAACCCAAAAGGACTTATCACTTGACACTGTTTTGGTTTCTAACATAAAACACCAGCCCAATTACAAATGAAGAAAAATTGAAGGATACGACAACAAAGGGAAACGATAAAGATTCATGGCATCAAGCACAAATGGCAACACAAACATCAGGGTGTAGTCTGGACTGGAGCATAGTTGCAAGATTGTGAATTCTCTGGTGGTGGATCGCAGTTGGGGAAGGTGGCTTGGCTCTCTGCTTGGTTAGGGCTACTTAGGCATCGGAATCAGGATCACAGGACATCAGAAGAAGGAAAAGGAATGCAGATTGTAGGGGGTTTGAGCCTTTCTGCACACCATTATCAGGAGCTGATTCAAATACCAAAATAATATACGTATGAAAAGCTCAGGAAACCAAAATGAAAAACAGTTATGATCTTCGGCCAAACTCAAAACTGTGCAATATTCCATCAGTTAGATAGGGAAGCATATACAATAATAAACACGAATTTAAAATGTAAAAAAAAACAAAAAAAAAACAGCTAAGCACCAGCCACAGAATCGCTCGGACGTCTTTTATGTTGTCCTATAGTGAAGCGGTTGTTAGAGAACCCCAAAGTGTTTCAATGACATGAAAAAACGTGATTATTCATAGTTCAACTGATCCAAAGTAGCATATCTTGAACATGAATATCAGGAATGCTTCTTGGATAAACATATGCCGGGAGCATAGATCACCACCTATCGCATAAACTTGCCTATTTTATGCTTCGGACCACTCAGCACCACAACAGGATCATGCGGCTTATAATTGTCTAGAGAAACATGGAATTGAACACCAATAAAGGGCTAGAATTGCGAAAGATTATTTGTAATAAACCCATATATGAATGGCACAATGCTGGTATATTGAGAAACTCGGGCATTTGCTTCTAAAACAAAAGCCACCCCATGCAACCAGATAAATAGAACAATTACCCACTTCACAGTGAAGTTGCCAGACTATTCAAATCGAACTTTCCTGGATTCCAGTAAGGAAGATGCCAAAACGGATTTCCTTTTCATCTAAAACTTTTATTCCCTGTTTTTTTTTGTGGGCAGGGGGCTGAGAAGGAAGATGACATGACAGAAAAGCAAAAAA